>PVKC010019174.1:0-19224 GCA_004027635.1 Crocidura indochinensis
GGGGATGGGTGGGAGGAGGGGATTTGAGACATTGATGATGGGAATGTTGCACTGGTGAAGGGGGGTGGACTGAAACTCAACTACAATAATATGGGTAATCAAGGTGTTTAAGTAAAGATATAATCATAAAAAATAAACTACTTTTGTTTGGTTT
Source organism: Crocidura indochinensis (assembly GCA_004027635.1). Taxonomy (NCBI): domain Eukaryota; kingdom Metazoa; phylum Chordata; class Mammalia; order Eulipotyphla; family Soricidae; genus Crocidura; species Crocidura indochinensis. Next base: position 155 of record PVKC010019174.1, read on the forward strand.
TGGTTTGGTTTGGTTTTGGTTTTGATTTTTGGGTTACACCTGTGACACTCAGGGGTTACTTCTGGGCTGCGCTCAGAAATCGGTCCTGGCAGGCTGGGGGGACCATATAGGATAACGGATTCGGACCACCATTTGTCCTGGATCCGCTGCATGCAAGGCAAACACCCTACGACTGTGCTATCTCTCTGGTCCCTACTTCCCAGTTTTTTTTGTTACTGTCTAGCAGAAATGTCTCCACCTGGAATTTTATTTTGTTTGGATCACAAATCCTCCCTGTCACAAATCACATCATGGAGGCATCTTGGGTGACTTAATTTCCAGGGTATTAGTACCCTTTCTACAGTTATATCTTCCTCAATTTCTGCTTGTGTAGACACTACTTCAGACATCTGGTCCTTCTGCAGGCCCTATGTTTCAAAATGCTGATCTTTAGTTGAAGACACTGCAAGGAGAGAGTTCTACCTTTTTTGTCATCTTGAAATCCCTTAAGATAAAAGTTCAATTTTCTTTTTTTTTGTTTTGTCTTGTATTTTTGTTTTGCTTGGGGGGGCACACCTGGTGATGCTCAGGGGTTACTCTTGGCTATGTGCTCAGAAATTGCTCCTGGCTTGGGGACCATATGGGACACTGGGGGATCAAAATGTGGTGCATCCTAGGCTAGCGCCAGCAAGGCAAACACCTTACCGCTGTGTGCCACTGCTTCTGCCCAAAAGTTCAGTATTCTTACATTATAACTTCTCTAGGGAAATAACTGTAATGGTTTGAATATAATTTTATAATTATAAATGACTAGAAACAAACCGAACAAAGTGCATGATTGTGTGGCCAAAATGTTGAAAAATAACTTAAAATAAAGATCTAAAATACAGAGAAATGGGCCAGTTATTATATGCTGATGGATGAGAAAGCAACAAACTAAAAATATAAATATTTTCCCATTTAGTCTATGAATACATTAATAAAAAATTGCATTAACATTATATTATATATCAATTTATTTCTAAAGTGATGTAAAGAAATGTAACCCAGAAAAGGCTAAGACAATTGTGAAAAAGAGAGGAAGATATGCCATAGCACTTGAGGCTTATTGCACAAGACATAATTGAACTAGCATGGTAATTGTCAAATTATCAAATACACTTCTGAATCAGAATAGAAATATATAAGTAGATTAGAGCATATTTGAGAATTGCTATATCTGACAGTGAATAGCAATAAAGTTGAATTGTTTGATACTGTATGATATGATTTTTTTTTAAAGCTAGAATATGCAAACTAATTGTTGGCACCTAAATTCTGTATAAAGAGGGACACCATTTTGCAAAAGCCACATAGCAGACTTCTTTAGGTTCTGAGCAGGGAGAAACACCATTTTGTAAGGACCACATGCTGTGAGCCTATTTCCATAGACTCTGCCTCAATCTACCTGGCTGTACCTGGTAGCCTTTCAGGGAAGGACAAGGGAGTAGTAGGAAGATACTCCTAGACAAGAGCCAATTATTTTAAGGATCATCAGAAAGTTGGAACCTCCCTTTATCCCTTCCCTATATAATCCTCATCATGACCTTGGGCGGGGCTCACGTCCTTCAGGGGATGGTCCCTGGCTGGCCAGGCTGGGGAGTCTTGTTGGCAGACGGATTAAAGTGTTAAAAACTTTATTCCAGTTGTGTGGTCTCGTCCTTCTACTCTTGAACCCTACATAATCACTGGTGAAAAAAATCACCTACTCTGTTCTTGCAAAGTTCTCCTTGAAATGTAGAATTGAGGCCCTGTGATCTGCAGCCACCTATCAAATCTTTACACTGTACCCAATATACAATGTGGTTGTGGCTTTTTTTTAATAATGCAACATGAAAACTCGTATGCTTCATCAAATCTATAAATCCTCTATTAATGTGTTTTCATAATTATATCAGACACCATTTGGGATCAAAGCTCCCTCCTGATTAATTTAAGTTAATAAAGTTGATTATGGTCTGTCATTCAATTGGGTAGGGACTTTTAATTGTATTAGTAAAATCATTTCACTAGTGTAACTTAAAGTAGCCTTAATATTGGAATGCCATCTCATTTTATACATTCATAGTTTCATTTATGTTAAAGGTTGGGGCCAGAAAAATAGGGCATTGAGTAAAACTCTTTTTTTTTTTTTTTTTTTTTTTTGGTTTTTGGGCCACACCTAGTGACGCTCAGGGATTACTCCTGGCTATGCGCTCAGAAGTCGCTCCTGGCAGGCACGGGGGACCATATGGGAACCGGGGGATCGAACTATAGTCCGTCCTAGGCAAGGCAGCAGGCACCTTACCTCCTGCGCCACCTCCCGGCTCCCTATAAACTCTTGCCTTATATGTGACCTACCTGGTTCATTTTCTGGCAATCCATATGCTTCTCTGAGCATTATCAGGAGTGGACCTTCAACTCAGAGCTAGTAATTAGCCCCAGCACTGCTAGTGGTGGTCCCAAAATAAACAATTAAACAAATGTCAAAGAATTACACAAGTATGTGTGCTTGAGGTAGGGAAAACTTGAACATTTCATCTTGGAATTTTATGTATCCATCTGGGATTAAAAAGTGAGAGAGAGAAATGAATTTGCAATGATTCCCAAAAAACTATGTGTATAAGGAATGGTGATTGAAATAGCATCTTAATTGTGTGACTGGTTTCAGAGGTATGAATATCATTTAAAATTCATTAAATTGTTTTTGTAAATATGAGCAATTTATTGGACATCTACAATGCACAGCAATGTTTTAAATTAAGAAGAAATATCTATACTTACCTGGCAAGGAAGATACCATGATTACAAAAATGGTTTTAATAGGGTGTAGATTATCCATTGCACTCTAGATGTGTTAAACCCTGTGATTTCTTGAAATATAGTGAATAGGAAAATCAACTGCATAATTTGTGGTAGTTGGGAACTGCTTTTGCACTCTCCTCTAGGGGAAAAAAAGAAAAAGAAAGAAAATCAGGTTTTCATCATCAGAAACATAGTATTTTTTTCTATCAGATTGGCTAGTTATGGAAGATATTTAATTACCAATTCTAAAAAATTAATATGGCATAATGGAAACACACATACAGTGCTGGAGCAAGAGGTATATAAAGGAATAGTATAAACTATAAAAGGAATTGACGAACATAGAAAGGAATATAAATGTGGCTATATCTTGGGATCCAGAAAAATGCACTGTTATATTTCTACTGTAGGAAAATGCAACCATTACCACCAGGAATAAATAGTATGATGTACACTCTGCATGACTATAATAACAAAATATGTTAATTGTCCATAATACTGAGAACATATTTTAAAAGATAAAGATTAGCATGGCATATTCCACAATAAAATGTAGTCTTTAAACATGAATTAAATCTGTAGCTATCAATGCACATCTCAAGACTCTAATATTTAAAAAAGCAAGGTATTAGTCATATAATATAAAAGCATGTAAAATTTGTGTTGTGTCACTATTCAAAGATCAGCACATTTAGATAATAAGTGTAAAATATGAATAAAATTATAAATTCCTTAATTTAAGAGAAAAGAAGCAAACTGAGGAGGGACAGAAGTTCCCTTATTTTATCACTATTCTTACTTAAAAATGTTAAAAGCAACATTAAGGAAAATAACTTTTGGGTAAATTTCATTTTGTTTTGTTTTAAAATTCCTACCTTTAACCATAAAAAAATCTATAAGAATTCAAATCAAGGGTCCAGAGATAGTACAGCGGTGTTTGCCTTGCAAGCAGCCGATCCAGGATCAAAGGCGGTTAGTTTGAATCCCAGTGTCCCATATGGTCCCCCGTGCCTGCCAGGAGCTATTTCTGAGCAGACAGCCAGGAGTAACTCCTGAGCCCCACTAGGTGTGGCCCCAAAACCGTAAGCCAAAAAAAAAAAAAAAAAAGAATTCAAATCGAGTTCTGTTCTTTATTTAACCATTTCTATTGAAAGTGTCAAGTTTATCAAAACACAATGAAAAATCTGAGACACTACCATGATCTAAAGAAGTGTAAAGAAATAGAATAACAATACAATATAATATAATGAATGGAGTTTGGAAAAAATAAGAACAATAAATAGAAAATTAAGGAAAGTAAGTATAGTATGAATTATTGTAACAGTATATCAGCATTTCTCTACAAATTATGATAAATACATCCTAGTGATGTCAATATTGGGAAACCTAAGGGTATGTGGAATTTAATATTCTTTCAGCTTTTCTATTAAGATGAAACTATTCTAAAAGTGTTACTGTTTCTGAATATCATTTTTAGTGCTCAGAAAACAGCTTGTAGGATAATGAGAAAAATAAAGAAGGGTTGCTTTGAAGGTAAACTAGTTTCTAGTAAAGCCACAGCTCTGTTACAACCCACAGGCTTTATTGCCTTTGACCAGTGATAGAACTTGAGGCTTTCATTTTCTCTTTTAGAAAATGTTGGAGAAATTCTTATTTAAGGAGTTTTTGAGACATTCAATGAGACAATGTCTAGAGCATTTAGCACATAGTATGACCTCAATAAGAATTTCCCTACTACTCCTATATAAGGTGTCAGTGGAACTTTATACATATGCAAACACACACAGACACACACACACACACACACACACACACACACATCCAACCCTATATAAATGTGGAAAGAAGAGATGAACAAAAACATTTCCAAAGGATAAAAACATATGGCTAAATTGCACATAAAAATGTTTTGCATCAATAATCAGGGAAATACAAATCAAAACAAAATGAGGTATCATCTCCCATCATTGAAACTGATACACATCACAAAGAACAAGAACAACCGGTGCTAGCATGGATGCAGGTATAAAAGACTCTCGATTACTTTCTGTGTGGATGTTGACAAGTCTGGTCCTTCTGAATGGAAGTTATTCATCCATAAAAGAAAATTCATAAATTGAGCTTTCATTTGACTCAGCAACAACTCCACTTCTTGGGATATACCCAATGGTCAAAAAAGAAAAAAAAAAAGAAAGAGAAAGGGCATTTGCACCCCTATGTTCCTTGTAGTTTGATTCTCAATAGCCACAATCTGGAAACAAATAACTTTTTAAGAATAGAGGGGCCAGAGAGATAGCATGGAGGTAAGGCATTTGCCTTGCATTCAGAAGGATGGTGGTTCAAATCCCAGCATCCCATATGGTCTCCCGAGCCTTCCAGGAGCGATTTCTGAGTGTAGAGTCAGGAGTAACCCCTGAGCACTACCGGGTGTGACCCAAGAACAAAACAACAAAAACAAAAAAAGGGAATAGATAGCTGAATAAAGAATCTATATACACAATGGAATACAACATAGCGACAAGAAAAGATTCAAGTCATGTATTTGTTGCTACATGTAGGGACTTGGATATTATCATGCTGAGTGAAGTTAGATTTATCTCTCCCTCTCTCTTAAGTTTATAAGTAAGCTTAATAGTGGAATAATGAATTCCCAGCGATAAAGGAAACAAAGATTATGGGAAATTTGCCACTTGAAGGGACTGGGGATAAGACAGGAATAGAGTAATATAAAGGTGGTAGTGTTGTGCATGAAACTCTATTCACAATGGTACTGAAAGCTAGAGTGCAAAAACTAAAAAAAACAAATCACCTCTCATAAAAGCAGACTGGTGGGCTGGAAGCTAAGGGAATTGGATGGTTGTAGGAATCTGTATGAAACACTATATGCCTGAAACCCAATGATGAGTAGCTTTAAAATTTCATGGTGACTAAATAAAAACCAGCTTATTACTAGTCATATTATATAATTATTCTATTATTATAATCTTGAATGCGATTATATAAAATAATAAATATTATCTAGAAACTGTATTAAAAAAGAGATGAGCTTGAGTGATTTAAATTTAATATGTTAGTATCCTAAGACAAGTGTGTAATTGCTCTGCTAACATAAAAATGTACACAATGTAAGCAGTCTTTTGACAATAAGAACTCTGGAGAGTAGAGAAGTATTAATAAGCTACACTGGACATTATGCTTAGACAGGAACATTTTCTTCCCTCTGGGAAGAGGGCCATATTAGTTAGTTCTACATGAATCTTATTTGAGGTAGAGATTTCTCTCTTCTACTCCTGATAAGTCCAAATGCAAATCTCATTACACCACTTTCAAAGATAACAGAACATAAATGAAAAAGTATGTCTAATGATCATTTTCCTCTCTTAGCTAAATTAAATAGAAAAACAAAAGAGAAAGTTATAAATTAACACAAAAATCTTCCTACTAAAAAATATGCCTGAACTAAACCATAGTGGATTTATCCTCTTAGGGAAAATAAAAGGTTAGAATTAAGACTAACTGCCCACCATTTATTTATGAAAAAGAATTAAATGTATCACATGACAAACTTCTTTATTAACAGCCTAGGACATTAGTGAAAAAATATTTAATACATATTTTTTCAAAAGGGACCTCAGTTTCATCACATGTAAAGAAGAAAATACTAGATTACCCATGTCTAGACTAATCTCCATTTGTGTTGGTGGTTTAAGTGAGCAAATGCTTGCTCAATTAATATATTGGGAGGATTTATTCTTCAACAAAAGACAGTAGTTCAAATGCTGAGTTTCAGTAAACATTTTGTGGGTTTTTTTCTGTTTGTTTGTTTGTTTTTTACTTTTGTTCTTGGCTTTAGGGCAGCAGTGGGGATGTTTGTCAGGGAACACCAACAGTTCTCAAGGATATTTCCTGGTTTTGTGCTCAGGGAACATTTCTTTTTTTTTTTTTTTTATGAGAACAAAGATGCAAAGAAAGAGGACACGGTAAAGTTACAGTGGAAGGACAATCACCCATAAACAGAATTCTCAGTGGTCCCATCGATGATATCCCAGCCTTGAACTTTCAGCCAAAGAACATTAAGAAAAACAAAATAGAACCCATGTACAATGTACAATTACTTTGTCCCTCAAATCCCCAGATTGTAGTACATACTATTTCTTAGCAGCACACAATATCTAAAGACATAAGACTTACGTAACTTACGTAACTCCTTAAACATTGAAGGCAAAGTACAATTTTAAATTTCCATGCACATGCGTATTAGTTTAAGTTAACCTCAAAAGTTTCAGTGGGTTGTTCTTCTTAAGGATTAGAGTTCAGGGAACATTTCTGGTGGTGGCCAGGGAACCCTTGAGGCACCAGAGAGCAAATGTGGGCCATTTGCAGGATCTTATGCCCTGTGCTATCTATCCAGACTCAGAAATTCAATAAACTTTATTCCTGAGAGATTTTTTATTGTATTTTAGAGTCCACAAAATTATTTAAAAGAGAATGGATCCAATGAAACAGGTATAAATTTTTGTTTTTGTGGCCACATGTCATAGGAATCCTTAAATCCTTAAATACAAACAATATATATGAAAGCTACAATGAGCTCTAACAGAGGCCCCTTGTATGGATATATATATATATCCATACATACATATATATATATATATATATATATATCCATTCCCCTCTGACTAAAATTTTACCAGGACCATCATGTTGGAGTCTTCCTATAAGCAGGACATGTTTCCTAGCTCTTTCCAGGAAACCACAATCTCATCAAGACCTACCCATTTTAGTTTGCTTGGTATAAACCTACAGTCTAAGCAGTTACATGCCTAATTTGGAAACAAACGCCATACTTACATAATAAAATTCTCATAAATATTTAATAAATTTATGAAAATAGTTTTAAATATCATGACATATGATAAATATTTATTATTTTAAGGTATAATAATTCATAATATGTGAACAAATAGATTACCCCATTTTCCGGCATATAAAATGACCTCCAAATTTTACAGTTAAAACATAGGGTTAGGCCTATATTTGCTGTAAAAGACAAAATGTTCCTGTGCTGCAACTGTATCATCCACAGTGAACCAATCACAACAAGCAAAAGTCCAAAGGTTATACTGTAATAGAGTTCCTCTCTGATTCTGGCCAGTCTGAGCAGGCTTTTTACAGTGTAGATTCGGGTACAGAACACTGAATAATTTGCATGCATAAAAAGCCTGTTTGGATTGGCAGAGTTAGAGAGGCTATCCGAGCAGCCTGGCAGTGATTGGTGAAGGATCGAGTTGGAAATTTCATTTTGTGGCAATAGTCAGATAATTTTCATTTAGAGGCATATTGAAACATTTTTCGGGATATACTCGACATATAAGACGACCCCCGATTTTCGGTTGACTTTTTTTTTGTTTCAAAAGTCATCTTATACACCGGAAAATACGGTAATATTAAAGAAACTGTTTTCTAAGGTAACATACCTGTAAGTGGGAAATACTTTAACAGTAGACTTCTCAATTGTAGTGAAAGTGTCTTCATGTGCCAGGAATTTTATTGAGAAGTTACAATAAACTTTAGACTACAGAAATTTGACTTGCTCTAGAATTTTCTTCATTTTCTCTATAAATAAAGTTTATTTGAGCTTGAATGCAACTTCTAAATTAATTTAAAATAATTTAAAAATAACTAAAAACCCCTATCAGTATCTATCAAAGTAAACCTTCTTGTGTATGTATATCTATCATGGTGGCTGTGTATCTTAAAGAAACTGCGTACTAGAGAAGTATTATCCCAAACCTCAATTTACAAAACACACACACACACACACACACACACACACACACACACACACACACACAAACTCATGTTATTTTTTGAAAGGATGAGTTATATAAGCAGCCAGTTCTTTATCTTTAAAAAATGTATTACTAAACTCCAAGGAGACTATAAAATTTAAAAGAATCTGTTACCTTGATTTTATTTACTGTTTTTTAAAAAAACACTGAACTATATATTGATGTCATAAAAAACCCTATTTCTCAGCATATTTCAACTTGTCTGGAAATCAGTTGCTTTGGTTACAGTTCAGAGGACATATTCTCAGCGAAGAATAATAAAAGAGGTATTCTCACATTAATCATTTCTTCAGAGGAGAAAGTACATTTTTTTTTTGGTTTTTGGGTCTCACCTGGCAGTGCTCAGGGGTTACTCCTGGCTCCATGCTCAGAAATTGCTCCTGGCAGGCACGGGGGACCATATGGGGCACCAGGATTTGAACCGATGACCTTTTGCATGAAAGGCAAGAGAAAGTTCATATTTACTAGATGAGGTAGAAGATGGCCTTGAAAATAAAAATAAATTAAGTACTTCGAGTAAGGGTCTTAACAGATTTCTGTCCTTTGATGAACCCAAAACTATGCGTATGACTCACAAATTTCAAGGGTGGTATTCTAGTTCCAGTACAGACATTTTGTCACTCCCTGAGAAACTTTCACCTTAGTTAATACTTCTTAGTAATGCTAACTCAGAGGAAATTGAGTGGATAGTAAGGTGGCAGTTTCTCAAACTGCCAATATGCCAGGAATTCCTGGGAATCTTAAAACATACAGATCAGCATCCATAGATATAGAATAGACATTAAGGCAGATGCTTTACAGGCAACCAATCCCAGTTTAATGAGATGGTTCCTTGAGCACCTCCAGTGTGTCCTGGCTAATCCCAGACACCCCAAGCCCTGAGCAATATCACATTATCAAGCTCTTGCACTGTCCCATTAGCCAAGAATATCTGGGATGGGGTCCAGGCCTCCTGAGCCACACTTGGGATCATCCCCACTAAAAACCAAATTAAAACCAAAATCAGTCACAGAGATGTATAGACCCAACTCCAAGTCAATGAATCAAAAATCAAAATCCTTTGAGCTGTATTCTTAGACTATATATAAAATATAAGTTCGTTAGCTCTTTTGTGTCTTCACTATTATTTTTCCACAGCATGTTTTGTTATACTAGAATGATCCATTATTGATTTCCAAAGCTCAGGAAAATTCTACTTTTGGGGGTCACTCATTCTTTCACTGCCATTTACCTTGAGAGCTGAAACCTAAGCTTTCAAAGCACTGTCTTCTGCAGCTTTATTGTTGCTGCTTATTTCTATTAAATCTATACTATTGTGAAATCAGAAGTATTTTGTGTTTATCTTCATATTGCAGGGCTTCTAAAACCTTGCAATTTTCCTGATGGATAGGGTGGTAGAAATGCTGTTCACAGTGCTTCTTTGTTCCTGAGAATTTTCAGAAAGATAGATGCATCTTTTGCTCTGGATGGTCTCCCCAGAACAGGGCTCTTTAAAAATTTCTATCTTGTAGTCGTTTTTTTTTTTTTTTTTTTTGCCAAAATTGCAGCATGAACAAATGCAACCAAAAATACTTCAGATTCATTACAGTTTAATTTTGAATTATTTTTCATAATTGCCTATTCAGATATCTTCTACTGTTGCCCGATCTTTTAAAGACCCTCATATTCACTTACAAGACCTTATAGAGAGGTCATCAGGGCCCACAATTTACAGTAGGTCCAAAGAGCTTCTGAAGAGGCCTTGGTTCTTAGATAAACCAATTTTTAATTAGAAGCTTGGTACTTTCAACCCCTTCCTTTCTTCAGTCAGTGGAGAGGTGCTGGAGGTTAAATGAATAAGCCCTCATAGCTATTGATGGAACCTTCAATAAAAACTCTAAAATGATGGGTTTAAAGAATTTGAGTTGTGAATGAATACCGGGAGAGTGGAATGCCCGATATCCACAGAGACAAATTATCCTGTGCTTAAGATCATTTAAAACTTAGCCCCGGTATTCTTCTAAATCAAGATGGTCATTTGTTCCCTTTATAATATCTTTTATAATAAACCAGTGATTGTAAAAAAAAAGTGTTGATTTGAGTTCACTTAGCCTTTGTAGTAAACAGAACACCAATAATCCTTACTGCTTTCATTGCATCATTTCCTCAGCTAGGTCACTGCAGACATCTTAACATTCAACAAAATTTGACTTTTTCATTTCTGTAACCCAAGATCAAGTGTTTATCATAGTTTCATTTCTTCTATGCCTGTGTCTTTTTTTTTTTTGGCCACACCTGGTGACGCTCAGGGGTTACTCCTGGCTATACACTCAGAAATTGCTCCTGATTAGGAGGACCATATGGAATACTGGGGGAATCAAAACGTGGTCTGTCCTAGGTTAGCTTGTGTAAGGCAGATGCCTTGAGAGTTGTGCCACTGCTCCAGCTCCTAATCCTGTGTCTTTTAACTACATACATCAGGTATGAGTGAGACCATCTGGTATTTTTCTTTCTCCTTCTGACTTGATTTCCTCTAGTTCTGTACAAATTGTAGTAATTTTCATGCTCTATCTTTACTTACAGCTGCATAAGAGTTCATTGTATAAATATACCTCAACTTCTTTACTTTTTTATTGCTGGTTATTTGGATTGTTTCCATATCCTAGCTATTGTAAAGTGCTGCAGTAAACATAGATATGTTTATATATTTGCAAATTGATATTTTTATGTTCTTGGACTAGAGGACAAGATGTAGAATTGCTTGTTTATATGGGAACTCTATTCTTACTTTTTTGATAGATTTTCATGCAGTTTTTTCCTACAGGATGAACCAAACAACATTCACATATAATTTATTATTTTTTTTACTGCATTCCAGTCAATGGCTGGTTGTATCCAATCTTTTTGATAAGTGCTATTTGACTGATATAAATGATAACTCAATATTTGAATTTTCATTTCCTTATTTCATTTCCCATTTCATTTCATATGCACTGGCCTTTCCTATGTGTGCTTCAGAGAAATGTCTGATTTATATAGTTTGGATATTAGTCCATTATCTGATGCATTGTACACAAAAAAGTTCTCCCATCCAGTAAGATGATTTTTAAATTTTATCTGAGTTCTCCTACTAATATAACACAGCTTCTTGGTACTATCCTCTACAGAAACCTGAACAACTCTCCTACTCTTATCTGAGTACCCTTTATGCCCACCGTTCCTTAAAATTCCTACTTCTTATAAATATTTCTTTAATTCCTTAAAGGCCTCAGCTTTACAGCCTCTTCATTCCCCTAGTAATATAGTTGCTGACTGACCCTTTTCTGTCCTTTTTTTTTTTTTCCAGAAAATGGAGCTTCCTGCTATTGTCTTCCCCTGCCCTGTCATGTTTTCTTGTCTCTTGTCTCCTTATTATCTCACTGGGATTTTGTTTGCCCAAATAAATTCTTGGCATTTTGATTCAATAAATATAATCTGTTTAAATTTTTTTCTGAAAAAGTAGAACTGGTTCATGCCCTTGTATTTCAAAATGGAGTATATTTTGACAATACTGTTCATTGTCCTAATGCAGTGAAATTTATCAGAGCTTATACAGCAAAGGAGTATTTTCTGACCTTTAAATATTCTAAATGTAGTGGTTTCAAATAATCTATTGTTTCTGTTTCTAGATTCTCTCTTGTTCCCATAGGCTCTAAGTAGACCTACCTTTGACAGTATGTATCATTTTGGTTTCTAAGATGCTGTCATCTCAGACAACCAATCTTCTTTTTTTTATTTTTTGCTTTTTTGTTTTTTGTTTGTTTTTTGGTTTGGGGTCCATATCCAATGATGATCAGGGCTTACTCTTCTCTTTATGCACAGGAATGACTTCTGAAGAGTTCTGAGGAGCAAATAGGATGCCAGAGTTTGAACCCAGGTCAACTGCACATAATGCAAGAAATTTATTCCCTGTACTATCTTTATAACCCAGAAAAATCAGAGAATACAAGAGAATCAGTACTACCAGAAAGTTATGTGTTCTCTTGCTTTCTGATATAATTGCTTTCAAATGCTTATTTTACTGATATTAAGTTTTTACTTAGCCCTATTTTTCTTTCCGAAAATGTATTAATTCCTATACTATGAGAAGAATAAATTAAATTTAATTAAAAAGAGCCTCGGGCCCGGAGAGATAACACAGCGGCGTTTGCCTTGCAAGTAGCCGTTCCAGGACCAAAGGTGGTTGGTTCGAATCCCAGTGTCCCATATGGTCCCCCGTGCCTGCCAGGAGCTATTTCTGAGCAGACAGCCAGGAGTAACCCTGAGCACCGCCGGGTGTGGCAGATAAAAACCAAAAAAAAACAAAACAAAACAAAAAAGAGCCTCATATAGCACCTAGAGGAGAGCAAGTTCCCCCAAAACCTTAGTTTCTTTTTTCTTCTCATCCATACAGGTAAGGTAAAGATAAACTGGCTTTTGTAAAGTGAGTAGTAATCCATAAACCAACAAAACAAATATCTAGCTAAAGAGACTTTCAACAAACCATGACTGCTTTTTCAAAAAAGAATAATTTGTGAAGTTGTTGCCCCAACAAAATTTCTCTATATTCTTTGCCTTCAATGATTCTATTTCACTGATCTGGTTCATTTGTCAACTTACCTTTACCATCTTATTAATAAAACAAACTATTTATGACTTATATAGGATTTATATGGGATAGTCAGAAAGATACCAGAAATCAGTAAATTGAATTAATTTATAGTTCTTTAGAAATATATATCGGGGAATAAGATATTTCATCTCTAGAACTATATCCAAGGTCCAAGTTAAATCCTATGGAAGAAAGTTAAAATTTCTAGATCCATCCAATCAATATATATTTATTGGGTATTCCATACTCACAAAAGACTTGTTTCAAAAAGAAAGAGAAAGCCTAGAATTTGGTTATATAATTTCTTACAGAAATTTGCATTGTGGAACAGCAAGGCATAGCTCTCAAACACCACTGATCATGATTGTGGTTGTCCTTAACCACGACTGGGCATGACCCTCACAATGAAAAATTAATAACAGAAATGTAATGGGGCTGAGGATATTACTCAAAGGGGTGGGGGGATATTCCTTGCATGACCAAGGCCCCTGAGAATGACTGGACCCAGTTTAACACAGAATTGCCGGTGCAATGTAGGTCCCCTCCATCAGGCTGAGTATTGTCTAAGTGGCACTGAATCTCCAAGCATCACAAAAAAAATAACAAGATTAACTGAAGTAACAAGGGGAGACGAACATAAATATGGTTAACTATGACCCAGACAGAGTGAAATGGCAAATAGGGTTATGATGATCTATTCGAAGTAAAGTGAAAATTTCTGTGCAAAGAGGAACAGTTTAAGGAAAGAAACAGGCTTTAAATAATACCTGGAAAGAAAGTCAAGTTCATTATGTATATCTATCTATCTATGTATCTATCTATCATCTATCTAAAACCAAGATCATTAATTACATAAATAAATACAAAGGGAAATAACTCAAAATAAAAAAAACAGAACTAATATAATATAATTCCATGGAACCTTGAGATTAAAAAAGCAAATTGCCTTCTATCCCTTCTTGTGACTCAGGTACTTGTTAGCATTATAGCAGTGACTGCAAATCCTTGCAATATTTTCAGCTCAAGCATCTGTGATCAACACAGTTACTCTGCCATGGGCTCTAAACTGTGCAATGAAATAAGCAAGTTTATTATATTATTAAGAATTATATTATAGGGGCTGGTGCCATGGCTCAATGGTAGGGTGTTTGCCTTGCAGGCAGCTGACCTAGGACAGACCACGGTTAGATCCCCCGGCATCCCATATGGTCCCCCAAACCAGGAGCAATTTTTGAGTGTATAATCAGGAGTAACCCCTGAGTGTCACCAGGTGTGCTCCCCCAAAAAGGAATTATAGTATATTATAATATATTGTTACATATAACATACATATATTAGGATATATTTTAGAACACATATTATATTGCCATATATAATATATCATTGTATTAATTATCTCCACAGGAAATTTAATGGGGGTGCATTCAGAAGGGGAAAGGGAATTAGGAGACAAAATTATTTTCCTCAACTGTTCATGTAATAACATTACTTCCGAAGATACCCCAATCAAATCAAGCCTCCCTTGCTTACCACAATAGTAACCTGCTCATTAGCTCATCCTTCATTAGCTTCCTTTACATGTGCTTTCCTTTCTCAGTTCTCTTTTTCTATACTGGAATCACTGTTCAAATAAGCTACTTGCAGTTATCATCTTGGGTCAGAAGGAGGGAGTCAATCTTGCTGAACAAGGTAACAAGAGGTGCCATTGGGTCTATGTGTGATACTTAGGATAGCAGAATTAAAATAATGACCTAGAAAGGGTGGGGGCTAGTTTGAAGTCAAAGATCAAAATTCAAGCTGATTCTAGAAGGATTTAAGGAGCGATTCTTCTGTTCCATTTTTCAAGATTTAATATTGAACGGGGATTCAAGACTGAAGTGGAATTCAGTGAGTTAATTCATATAGAATCCTTCAAATGGGACCTGTCTTGAATTTATGGTTATTTGTGTTTCAATTCTTGCTTGGTGAGTGAGAAGATCTTTACTGGGAAAAAAAGAAATTCTGAATTCATAAAACAAATTGAGGGAGAGAGGAATATGAAGGCCCATTAATCATGCTCCCCCAAAACAGATTTCCTCAAAGGAACCTTTCTTCGTGTAGATGAGATGTCTCTTTTATGAGATCCTCTATGGGCTATGGAACTCAACTTTTATGACACTCTGATGTGGCCTTGTTGACTCTTAATGAAAGCACTGATTTATATACTTTTATGGGATCCTTAATCTATCTCAAATTCACTTTGGTAAGTGGGCATCAGATATTTCTTGGTTTTATGAATCAGGACTTCTGAGTTTGGAACTGATAACTCAGTTTTCTTATCAATTGCCAAATTATTCAGATGTGATGCCAGGTTGAAGAAACACACTACTTATAGGCCTTGATCCCCAGGGTTCACATGACAGAGCACTGTGGTGTCATAACACAATAGATGAAACTTTTGAGAAGAACCTGAAATTAACACTTTATCCTACAAGTAATGTTCTAAATAAGTCATATTATAGAATTTTAAAGGGAGTTTTTGTCTCTGCACTTTCACGGCGATGAGAGGAAAAGGGCTGCTTTTGGAGTTGAGATTGTGACATTCTGGAAATATCAGTATGTCCTGTTCTTCAGATTCAGTCTCTTAATTTGTATCATTTAACAACTTGGGCATGGTTTAAGAAGGAACTAACATTTTAAGGAAGACATTGGTAAAGCACTCTTTTTAAAAATAGATGCACAGCTGAAGAAGAAAACTGACTTCTCTCTGTGTGAGTGCACATGGCATTTTCAACTGTTTTAAGCAGGCCTGCAATAATAAATAAGCAATGATCAGAAGAAGAGTTGTGTCTCGGGTTTAATGAGGAAGAAATTGAACACAGACATAAGAAGATTCTATTTAATATTGTACATATCAGTTCTGAAAGTACTTTCACAGGAGCTAATTCCTGTTGGCTTCACAGCTGTCCCATGGTCTAGCCAAGCCTGAAAGATGTCTCCTTGCAGCCTTAATTCTAAGGGTCTGGGGAAATTTCAAAATGAGAATGCATAAAACATTACTTATATAGGAGGGATTAGTTTTTGTTTGTAAGACTGTAAGAGATGTTGTGGACAGAATGAATTGCCTTTCACAGAAATCCAGAGACATCACTAGGGTACTCAGACAAAAGAGATCTTTACACATATTTCCTAACTAGTCTAATTAAAATAAAGTCCCAGATCCCTTTGACTAAGTTCATATCAAGCCATATACATCATTTTAATTGGGGAAATGGGTGGAAGCAGATTTAGGAGGGAACATGTTCTCAAGAAATCATAGATAAATCATGATTAGCAGCATCCTTGGAGTTTCATGAAAACATGCAAGAATCATAAATTCTTCTTTGAGGAAATGTATCTTCATCCCTTCTTCACACTTTTGGATGGGGTTCAATGTTTTTTTCTTATTAAGCTCTGCTTGTGCCTTATATTATAGATATTATCATAGATATTAAGCCCTTATCATAGATATTATCAGATGAATTTTGAGTAGTTTCTCTCATTCCACGAGTAGTCTTGTATCTCATTTTCCTTGAGGTTCAGTAGCTTCTTAGTTTAATGTATTTTCATTTGTTTATCTTTGCTTCACTAGTGGTGCTTAAATAAAGTAATTTTTAAAACTCTAAAAAATACAAATAATAAATTCTATACTTTGTAAGCTATATATTAGAGGAGACAGGTTTTCATTTTTTTTTCTACTTAAACTTATTTTATTAAGCACTGTGATTTGTTCTGGATTGGAAGCATGAATTTTTTTTAACAAAGGGATTTAAACTCAATTTTGGGGGGAAGAAGAGAAAACCAGAAAGACATTTTACAAGCACTTGAACCTTAAATCTAACTTGTCTTAAGCTTTAGCAGGAAGAAAGACTGTACCATACTTGTACTTATAACTACCAGGAGGTTTCTGTGCATTATTTATATAACTTATCATTTTATTCCCATTTTACAGGTGAAGAACTAGTTTACAAAGACATAACTTACATAATTGGTTATGACACATTGCTTCATGGAAAAAATTGTCAGTAAAAGTCATGTTCATAATCTAATTTATTATTCATCTCTTGGTGTACTGGGCAGGATTATTGAAAATTGTCTTCATGTTTTTCTTCTTCACTCTTATTACAGTACTAACAAGATCCATGTTGAAAAAATGGACCTCAGGGATTCTTTCTGATATAAAGTCTTAATCCTTAATCATAGTAACAACAATTCATCTTCTAGTTCTATTACCAGGCTTTAAGAAATATATTCCAGAAACAGCCAAAGTTGTACAACATCCTTTTGCTAATAGAGCTCTGTCTGCTATAAGAACTAATGATTGGAAGAAAGCAGAGAGATGGTGTATTTTCTGTTTCTGATTAGAATTAAGATGATGGACATAATAAGCCTCATTTATTTTATTTAATTATTAACAAAGATGTTTATCATTCCTATTATGTATAAAGCTGTTTTAGTTGCCTTGAAAAAAAAGTAAGAAAGATGACTCCACTACTCAGAATTTTTAATAAGACTGCTTACACTAAAATAGTACTTGAAATTTTCAAAAGCTATATAATTGAAATACATCATTACTTTTCTTCCCGATAAATATAAATTAATAAGAAAGACAATGTCCAGATGTCACTTTCTAAGTGTGAAACTTGCTCACATTAGTAAGCCTGGGACAATCCTTACAATTAACACTTGTTAGCTGTCTAG
The DNA here is from genome assembly GCA_004027635.1 of Crocidura indochinensis. NCBI lineage: Eukaryota > Metazoa > Chordata > Mammalia > Eulipotyphla > Soricidae > Crocidura > Crocidura indochinensis. Next base: position 18,137 of record PVKC010019174.1, read on the forward strand.
ATGTGGACAAATTACAAACTTCACTAAACCATAGCTGACTTCTCTGCAAAACGAAGTTATTATATTTTGGGTTTGGGGATAAATAATTAGATAAAACATGAATAAGAACATGAATAACATAAGAACATGAAAGAACAGTACTTTGGATAACACCCAGAATGGGTATTGACATCATTATTTTAATAAGATAGTTCCATTATAGAATATGACAATTGTAAATCATTCCATTAGGTCTGTGGTCCTTTATGCTTTTTTAAGATGTCAAGCTTTTGTTCAGAACAATCATATAATAGAAGTCTGTCTTACAGAATAGCAAAAAGAAGAGAGAGAGATGATTGAATAACAGAAGGCATGCTGATATTCTTGTGTCATTATTTTACTTCTGTTATATGCCAAAATAATTTCTGTGGAGTTCTAGGAGTTTGTCTTCAAAACTGTTGTATCAAAAATATCATTATATAGTGAACTGAAATAACTTGGTTATTTAAAGATATCATCCATATGATAGAATTTATTTTTATGACACTGTTTACTGAGATTTTTTTATTTTATTAATTCTTGTTATAATTTAGCAAACATGGTTACAATAGTGTTAACGTTCAAACAATATAATTGTTAGGGCTGGAGAGACAGTACAGTAGGTAAGGATTCTTTTGCTTTGCACATGGATAACCCAGGCTCAATTGCGAGCATCCCATATAGATGCTTATTCCTGAGTACTGCCTGGAGTAATGCCTGACTGCAGAGTCAATTGTGACTCCAAAATAAACAAGAACAACAAAAAACAACAGTTGTTAGTGGTATAAAGTTACCTTTATATATAATGAGACCCTTAACCACTGTCTCTCTTAGTCTTATTATTTGACTTCTCACATTAGCCAAAGGAGAAGATACAACTCCCACAATCCCAGGAGAATTGCAGGAGAAACCTGAAATTTAATTTTAGACAATGACTATCAGCCTTTTTACTTGATAAGGGTAATATAGTTCCCAGGGATTTAAAAATTGTTCTTTGTTAAGAACATGAGCCACCAAGATGGCTTTACTGAAACATATCAAACTTGCATGTTTTTCTCTTCTGAGTCATT
>PVKC010019175.1:0-19229 GCA_004027635.1 Crocidura indochinensis
CTGCCGCCGGCTGAAGGCGCTCCCACATGCTCCACTTCCTGGGTTTTACGGTCTCCTTCAGGCCTGGCTTGCTTGGGCTCCCTAGGCCCAACGGGGGGAAAATGGTCCTCAAAGCAGCTCTTGAATGGACTGGCCCCTGTGAGGAGAAACTTGGCTGCTACAGAATGGGGGAACTCTACGAAGTTTGCTGCAATGCAGCTTTAACTACTAGCTTCCACCCGCGCACGAACACCCCCCGCCACACACACATTCCCCCCCACACACACAAGTTTCAAAGGAAAATAACTGTAGCAGCTAATGGCCGTGGCCCACAGGGTTGGCTGAGCTTGGCTGAGCTTGCTAGTAAGCGGAATGTTGTCGATTGGCTCTCTTTGATAGAAAGTTATTCATGGATCAGAAGTTGTCAGAAATGCCCACACAGACTCCACCTCCCTTTGTAGCTTCCACTCTTGGTGCACCAGCCCATCTGGAGAATCCATGACTAATTTTAAACGTTTCTGAAGAGTTATTTCCTGTAGATTAGGCTAGGTCGACCGGATTCATGCCAAACTGTGTATTTGGGACTACTGATAAAGCATTGTACAGGCCCGTGTAGAAACTAGACTCATTTGACAAATCTTAGATCGAGTGACTGGTATACATTATTATGCATATCATTGAGTCTAATTAAATGTGTTATGTGTTTTAACATTAAGTCAAGAAGTCTAACAAAAATTTATATAACTAGCCAAAGATTGAGCAGCTGTCCTAGATTGATTCTGGACATAACAAGTCCAAACAAAAAGGCAGAAATCAACCAAGGGTATTATGATAAGGACCCAGAAGGATGCACAGCGGTGGGGCAATTGCTTACCCGTGGCCAACCCAGGACGGACCCAGGTCAATTCCCGGCATCCCATGTGGTCCCCCGAGCCTGACAGGAGCGATTTTTGAATGCAGAGCCGGGACTAACCCTTCAGCGCTGCTGGGTGTGACCCTCACAAACAAACAAGCAAACAAAAAAGAATGTGTTTCATCTGCAAACAAGAGCCCTATGTAATGCATGCTGGGATGAGGGGATGGAGTAAAGGTGAGAAGGACTAGAGGTGTCTCTCAAGCAGACCTCAGGAGACCCAGGGCTCCACTTTAGTATTATTGGCAGGCCCCCAGCCGTCCTTGCCATGCACATATTTTAAGCATGAATATATCCTCATAAGATTTTAGAAAAAAAACTTTATGAAACTATCACAATTACAACAGTACTGAAATCATTGTTTTATACTTGTAGTGCTATGCCAATTCCTCCACCCATTTGTGACTACATTCCCTTGCACCTTAGCCTCTCTGTCCCCAGTTCTATTGACCTGTTCCAGAATTTGTTTCCATTAGGGATTGCATAATTCCTTTCTTGTTTTTGTATTTTTTGGAGTGGTTTTGGGGGTCATACTTTGCATTGGGGACCAAATAGAGTGCAGGGGATCAAACCTGGGTCAGCTATATGCAAGGCAAGAGACCCTATCACGGGTTTCAAACTCAATTTACCTGGGGGCTGCAGGAGGCAAAGTCAGTAGTAAGCCTTGAACATTGGGGGGTGTGACCCAAACAACTGAAATAAAACAAAAAAGATTCCTCTAGGGCTGGGCCACAAAATGTTGTACAGAGGGCCAGAAACGGAGTTTAAGACCCTTGCTAGCTGTACCCTACTCACATCCCATTTTATGTTTCTTGTTTTGATTGATTTATTTATACCTTGCTTATGAGCATGACCATTTGGGGCACTGGGATTCGAACCAATGACCTTTTGCATGAAAGGCAAACGCCTTACCTCCATGCTATCTCCCGGGCCCCTTTTAAAGTAATTCTTGATAGGTATCCATGATGGATATTGAAGAGGAAGCAGGGATACTAGGAAGTTGTTAAAAAAATAGTACAGACAAGTGGGGCTGGAGTGGTGTCGCAAGCAGTAGGGCATTTGCTTTGCATGTGGTAACCTAGGACAGACTGCAGTTCAATCCCCTGGCATCCCATATGGTCCTCAAGCCAGGAGTAACCCTTGAGCATCACTGGGTGTGCCCCCCCCCACCAAAAAAGATAAAAGTACAGACAGGAAAGAGACCAAAATAGTTTAGCAGTGAAGATAGTGAAATAGAGATGGATTTGAATTTAGCTAGATACAGTAAACAAGATTCAGTTACTAAGAGGATGTGGGGGAAGTAAGTGAAGGATGACTAATTGGGTTGAAAGAAAAGACTAAAAAATATTTCAGTGGTGGCACATTTAGGAATTTGTCTAAACTTAAAAAAAGATTTCATTGCGATGACTTAAGCAACTCACAATCTATTCATTCATGTAAATCTGCAGGTGGGCAAGTTACCCTTGAGTCTGCAACTCGAAGGCAGCAGAACTCCAGTTTTTGTGATCTCTTTCTTTTTCTTTCTTTCTTTCTTTCTTTCTTTCTTTCTTTCTTTCTTTCTTTCTTTCGTCTGTCCTTCCTTCCTTCCTTCCTTCCTTCCTTCCTTCCTTCCTTCCTTCCTTCCTTCCTTCCTTCCTTCCTTCCTTCCTTCCTTCCTTCCTTTCTTTCTTTTTGGTTTTTCGGGGCCACACCTGTTTGATGATCAGGGGTCACTCCTGACTAAGCGTTCAGAAATTGCCCCTGGCTTGGGGGAGCATATGGGATGCGGGGGAATTGAACCGTGGTCCTTCCTTGGCTAGCGCTTGCAAGGCATACACCTTACCTCTAGCGCCACCTTGCCGGGCCCCATGATTTTTCTTTACATTTCTCTGACGGTTGTAAGATGACTGCTGAAATATTAGCCCTTATACCTTTGATCAAAACAGAAAGATGGGGGGAGAAAAAGTGTCTTCCTCAGTCAGGTTGCCCCCCACCCCTTACCCCAGGAAAGTCAAAGCTTGTTCAGAACCATACTTCATACCCTAGCACAACTAACATATGGCAGTTAGTGCAATTTTTTCTTAAGCTCTATCACAAAATATAAGGGAGAAAAGCAGTGGGAATAGATGTTTGATCAAACCAATAGCAATCAACTATCAGACATACCTTTTTAAATTAGAGCATTAAAACACTTAAGGCTCACAGGCTGAGAGTTTCTTGATGTTTCTTGAATTTCAAACAAGTCACTATTTTAGGTATGTTATCTGAAGTGGGAAAAGAACAGGCTGAATGTTTATCATCAAATATGTGTACCTGACAGTTACTCCTTTCCTCAAGGTTGCCATCTCCTAAGAACCCTTGTTAGGGAATTGGAATAATCAGTAAAAAGTTAATGACTGACTTTTCAGATTTTTTTTTTTGCAGCTGCAATCCTACAATAATTGTACACTGCTTGACATCATTGATAACAACATTGCCTTGATTTCCTTACAGATCTCGCCTCTCTTCTTGGCAGCCAAATACTGAGTTCTTTGGATATGCCACTACACTCATGGGACCTATCTCTAAAATGAGTTACATGGCATTGCTTCAAGCAGTCCTTTTTAGTTAAGCCATTGTCTTTTTTCAGTAAGGATTAATGGTCATGAAATAGTGTCCTCCTAGGACAGTACTTTAAATATTGTATTATTCTAGAGGGGAAAACATTTATTACTGGAAAATTAAGTCATAACTATAAAATTTGAAAAGTTTGTCTTTGTTTAATCACTTCCGAATATCATAAATCGGGCTGGAGTGATAATATAGTAGGTAGCACATTTGCCTTGCATACTGCTGATCCGCGTTTGATCCTGGCATCCCATATGGTCCCCAGAGCACTGCCAGGAGTGATCCTTGAATGCAGAGCCAGGAGTTACTTCTGAACACCTCTGAGTGTGGCCTCCCAAAGAAATTATGAATCAAATAATTTAAGATATTAATATTAAATATTTTTCCACATCTGGCCATGCTTTGAGGGCTATTGCCAGCGCATCTCTGATGTCATCCCAAGCAGTTCTTAGGGACCAGACAGTGCTGAGGATTGAACCCAAATCCCAATATTAAATATTCTTTATTCATTTATTTTGGTTTTGGGTCACACCCAGTGACTCTCAGGGGTTACTCCTGGCTCTGCACTCAAAAATTGCTTCTGGCTGGTTTGTGGGACCATCTGGAATGCAGGGATTCGAACTACCGTCAGTCCTGGGTCAGCTGCTTGCAAGGCAAATGCCTTACCACTGTGTTATCCCTCCAGCCCTAGATATACTTAATTTAACATTTTAACCTATTTTTAAAATATTAGATTTGATGGAGAAAGTTAAAGCAGCTAAAGGAGGGAGGGGAAGTAATTTCCAGAGTGAATATAACAATGTTCCCTCTCTGTTTTGATTCCCTATGATAACAGAGAAAACCTAGTTAAAATGGACATCTTCATTATGGCATTGCACAACACAATTTCTGTAGTAATGAAATAATGGATTTTCATTGTGGTACCATCCCATTCTATACATTTGGCAAAAAAAAATAAAACCTGAGTACCATCTATGGTTGGTTTTTTTTTTTGTTGTTGTTGTTGTTTTTGGTTTTGGTTTTTGGGCCACATCCAGCTGTGCTCAGGGATTACTCCTGGCTATCTGCCCAGAAATAGCTCCTGGCAGGCACGGGGGACCAAATGGGACACTGGGATTCGAACCAACCACCTTAGGTCCTGGATCAGCTACTTGCAAGGCAAACACCACTGAGCTATCTCTCTGGGCCCCCATCTATGGTTTAGTTACTTTCATTGTATCAGTGTCAATTTTCTAGTTTGCGCATGTGCTATATTTTAATAAGATGTTAGCACTGCTGATGGTATGGTGCTCAAGCAACTACCTGTATATTTCTGAAACTTCTGACTCCATAATTACCTCAAAATAAAGATACTTTTTTTTTTAATGTTTTTTGGGCCACACCTGGTGACGCTCAGGGGTTACTGGCTATGTGATCAGAAGTTGCTCCTGGCTTGGGGGACCATATGGGACACCAGGGGATCAAATCATGGTACATCCTAGGCTAGCGCTGGCAAGGCAGACACACCTTACCTCTAGTGCTACCACGCCGGCCCCAAAGATACTTTTTGTTTGTTTTTTTGGTTTTTGTTTTTGGGCCACACCCATAGATCTCAGGGGTTACTCCTGGCTATCTGCTCAGAAATAGCTCCTGCAGGCACAGGGGACCATATGGGACACCGGAATTCGAACCAACCACCTTAGGTCCTGGATCAGCTGCTTGCAAGGCAAACACTGCTGTGCTATCTCTCCGTTCCCATCAAAGATACTTTTTTTTTAATTTTTATTTATTTATTTATTTATTTTTTGTTTTTTTGGGTCACACCCACAGTGCTCATGCTCAGAAACTGCTCCTGGCAGACACGGGGGACCATATGGGGCACCGGGATTCGAACCAATGACCTTTTGCATGAAAGGCAAACACCTTACCTCCATGCTATCTCCTGGGCCCCAAATTTTTTATTTTTAATTATGGGAACAAAGATTCAGAGAAAGAAGACAAGGTAAAGTTACAGTGGAAGGACAATCACCTATAACATAATTCTCAGAAGAAGTCCCCTTGCTGATATCTTAACTTTGATCTTTCAACCAAAGAACATTAAGATAAATAAAACAGAATCTATGTACAATTACTTTGTCCCTCGAGTCCCCGAATTGTGATACATTATAATATTTCTTAGCAGCACACAAGGTAATCTAAAGCCATAAAACTTATGTAACTCCTTAAACATTAGAGGCATAGTATTTTTTTACATTTCCAAGAACATGCATATTAGTTTAAGTTAAGCTCAAAAATTTAAGTGGGTTTTTTTTTTTAAAGGATTAGAGTCAAAGGAACATAGTAAAAACGGTGCTAGAGTGGCAATTGTTTTTTGCATAGGCCTACCAAAAATATGAGGGGCATGGAAAGGAATAACCTTGGCCTAAATACAAAGACCCTACCCCTGAAATTTCCTGGCATAAGACCAACTCTAGGCTCCAGGCATGCTAGATAGTCCAATCCAAGACATTGTCTGTAGTGCCAACACACTTTTATTTTTCACACAGACTCTGTTGTTGATATCATGTTTCTGTATTAAAGATCCTGAAATCTGCATATCTTACATTGAAGTCAGGATGTGGAGCATCCTCTCCTTTCATCTCACAATTAAAGGGCAATGCAGAGAGCCCTGTCCTGTAAGCAGGTTGTTGTTGTTGTTAAGTCTTCTCAGTGTTAAGGGAAGTCTCTTTTCAGCAGGTCGATGTCTGAGCAGTGGTAGGGTTCCGTGGTAGAGGATTGCTTCCAGGTGATGTTATATACAAACTTGGATGTTTCAAAGATGACTTCCCAGGTTCAGGGATGAATGGAAAATGCCTATTCTTCAGAGGCCCGTGCCAGGTCGTTATGTCAATGTTCAGGGTGTAATGTCCCTTTGCATTACAAGATTTGTGTGTTCCAATCTCTATTAGATAAGATCTTATTTGTATGTATAGTATTTTCCCATTTGAATGTGCCTATGTAAAGAAGTAACATGCCACCTGGTGTTTTTGGCGCATATGGGGGCCATAAGAACAAGTCCAACAATTCCCATGACATGATTCAATCAAAAGCATTAAACTGGGGGACTCTTACACCAAAATTTCTTATTGAACAGCTCATAAAGAGAAGATAAAAAGTGGTCAGAATCATCATTGTATAAGAGAATATTTAGGGAGCCGGGAGGTGGCGCAGGAGGTAAGGTGCCTGCTGCCTTGCCTAGGATGGACCACGGTTCGATCCCCCGGTTCCCATATGGTCCCCGTGCCTGCCAGGAGCGACTTCTGAGCGCATAGCCAGGAGTAACCCCTGAGCGTCACTGGGTGTGGCCCAAAAAACCAAAAAAAAAAAAAAAAAGAGAGAGAGAGAGAGAATATTTAGTAAGACTTATAGCTGTCAGAGAAAAAACACATAAAAATGTTCAGAAGAAATACTTGTCCATTATATGTCTTTTGAAATAGTTGGGGGTTGTTATGCTAATGCACGACTTTGGTCTGTGATTAGGATTACGCAGTAGTGAAATTAAAAAGAGTGATGTGGGTTAGTGATGTTTGGGGGGGAGAGTTAAGGAGTAAAAATGAGCTTTGTAGGGGTGTGGGAAAGGGCAGAATACAAAATGGACATTCTGGATACGCAAAACATAACACGAGGATAGGTAATGCTCTTAATATATGCAGTGCCCCTGCATGGTTTTCCACATGTAGACTGGTCAGAAATTGCCATTGACAAACTTAGTGCAACTGAGAAAAATCTCAGCACACCCCAAGTTAGGACCCACCATTTCTGGCCGCCTGGGCTGCCACCCCAGGAAGCCCTGGAGCCCAGGGGCAGAGGAGGGGAAGGCCGGGGACCTATCAGCGCACCCAAGTTAGGGAGAAGGCTTGCCCCATGGGGTCTCCCCAAACCCCATGCCAGCTAGAACCAGCTTCCAGCTCAAAAGAGGATCAATAGAGAGCCAGAAGCCAGGATCTGCCCGCCCTCCACCCTGTGCCCTTCCCAGTCTAGTGCTGTCGGAAGGGTGGGGAAGCAGAGAGAACCCCCAACACCCACCTTGTCTGGCCACCTGGGCTGCCACCCCAGGAAGCCCTGCAGGCCAGGGGCAGAAGAGGGGAAGGCCTGGAGCCTAATCAAGGCTCCCAGCGCACCCAAGTTAGGGAGAAAGCTTGCCCCATGGGGTCTCCCCAAATCCCATGCCAGCTAGAACCAGCCTCCAGCTCAAAAGAGGATCAATAGCCAAAGATACTTTTTTTTTTTTTTTTGGTTTTTGGGCCACTCCCAGTGACGCTCAGGGGTTACCCCTGGCTATGCGCTCAAAAGTCGCTCCTGGCTTGGGTGACCATATGGGAAACCGGGAAATAGAACCGCGGTCCATCCTAGGCTAGCGCAGGCAAGGCAGGCACCTTACCTCCAGCACCACCGCCTGGCCCAACTTTTTATAGTGAACTTTATTTAATGAACAATAATATTTGTTACCCTGGGATACAGAGATAAAACATACATAGAAGGGTACAAGTGTTGAAGGCAAAGAACCTGCGGACTAAGAGTGAAATAAATTTTGTGAAAACACCATGCACATAGTGTGATGAGTATACATATGAGGAATGTTGGATTCAAGAAAGGGTTCTAGAAATAAGTGTATCAGGGTAGCAATATAAAAATAAAGACATCAAAGGCCGAGCAATAATACAGGGTCAGTATCCCCCCTTTCCAGGTACAGTCCCTGGCTTCTTGGACACTCATGGAGACACCCAACCAAGTGCTGCTAGGATGAAACTATAGTTCTAATACTATATTACCATAGTTCTAATACTAAATTTCCAGACTAATTCGCTGTATCTTTGAAATGGTTCCAAACTCCTGAATACCTTGGGAGTTTCACAATTACACGTCTCACATTTTCAATGTACTCAGTGTTTTTCTCTCATTGCCCTAATGATGATTGAATGTTTTTGTGTATTTGGGGTGGGGCCTCACAAGCAATACTTGTGGGGTCTGGAAGCCTCTCCCCATAATGCTCAGCCAAATAGATCTTAGGGTCAATGCTAAGCTGGAGGATGCGATGATGCTCAGGGCAACCAGGGACAGCCCACAGTGCTCAGGGCTCTTAGGGTCTTCTGAACATCATTTATATGGTCACTTTGTGAACCTAAAATAAAAGATGCTGGAATTTTAACCCAGGGCCTCATACTTGTGAAGCAGTTTCTATACCCAGGATTCACATTCCTGATTCATAAAATTATAATTTAAACCAAGCGGATACTTTTAAATAAGACTAAGAAAAATCAAAAAGATATTTTAAAGGCAACCAGAATCTTTTACTTAATTTTTATCAGTGGTGACAGAAGCAATTCTAAGCCCTTCATTAACTTCTGTGCAGTGACCCACATTCTTTTCTTTCATGGACACTTATGTGATTTGACTTTTTTTATGAACAATGCCGCAGCAATGAAAAATTTAAATATCTGGCTCCTGGTGTGTACCAGGAAGTTCTTATTCTAGGGTATTTCTTGAAGTAGAACTGCTGATTCATTCAGAATGACACATTCTCAACATTTTTAGATCCTGTCACTTGCTCTGCAAAGTGATGTTTCTAATTTGCACTCTCACTTCCTCCTGAACCTTAGGCTTTGTCAGACTTGTTATTTTTTTTTTTCTGTTATAAACTTGCAAATCTCAGAAGACAGTGGACTCTGGCAACTAGAGCTTTCTTTTTTCTTTTTCTTTTTTTTTTTTTTTTTGAGCAGGGACCATGCTCATCTTCTCTGTATCATTCCAATTTTAGTATAGGTGCTGCCGAAGTGAGCACTGTTTTTCTTTTCTTCCTTACGTCTAGAGTAGAACTAGGTCCCAATCAGAACTACACATATTCATCAGGGAATGAAAGAAGGAAGAAGGAAAGATCATGGGTGAACCCAAGCATCCTAGATATTGATATTATTGACCAAAAAGTTTAATGGGCACCACAGGATGTGGGGAGAAAGGTTGTGATTACTCTTTCTTTTGTTTTGTTTTCTGTTTGGGGGCCACACCCATTGAGTGCTCAGAGTTTATTTCTTGCTCTGCACTTAGGAATTGCTCCTGGTAAGGTTCAGGGGATCAGACCAGGGACTGTAATTGGGTTGGCCATATACAAGGGAAACAATCTCTTTGCTGTACTACCTCTTGGTCCCTTAGCTTGACTTTTTGTTGTATCAAACCATCAAAATCAGAAAACAAGAAACCACCCTTTTAAGAAGTTCCAGATTCAGGGGCTGGGCGCTGGCGCTGGAGGTAAGGTGCCTGCCTTGCCTGCGCTAGCCTAGGACGGACCGCGGTTCAATCCCCCGGTTTCCCATATGGTCCCCCAAGCCAGGAGCGACTTCTGAGCGCATAGCCAGGAGTAACCCCTGAGCGTCACTGAGTGTGGCCCAAAAACCAAAAAAAAAAAAAAAAAGAAGAAGTTCCAGTTTCTGTCTCAGTCATGAGAGAGATGCTGACTAGACTACTCTAGCAAATTCTAGAAAACAATGGCAAAGGCCTAGAAATCAAGAACTTTCATTTATCAACCTGGTTCCCATACAGGGAAGAGCTTCCACTAATCTGGGGAGATGATGTAATTTCCTGAATGTGAAGGTGTGAGATTACAGCAATGATAATATTAGTTTGGTGTCCTGAGCAGAGTACAGTTCACGAATAGGATCTGGACATCATCACTAGAATACCACTCTGACCTCAGATGCCCCATTCCACACAAGTGCCTCAGCTGGCACAAAGCATACTTCCCTCAGACTCTAGCACATTAATATACCTTAGGTATAGTCTAAAATGATCATGGAGACATTTGGTCTGAACCCCCCCAAAACAAAACAAAAACTAAGATCCCAGAAACTAATGTGCCTCTGTCTCCCCAATACTGCTCTTTTTCTTAGTTGGGGTGTACTCTGGACCTCTGTGCTTGACTGAGCTGGAGGGTAGGTTTATGTAGCCTGAATTCTTTTTTTTTTTTTTTTGGGTCACACCCGGCAGCGCTCAGGGGTTACTCCTGGCTCCATGCTCAGAAATTGCTCCTGGCAGGCACAGGGGACCATATGGGGCACCGGGATTCGAACCGATGACCTTTTGCATGAAAGGCAAACGCCTTACCTCCATGCTATCTCCCGGGCCCCGTAGCCTGAATTCTTGCATTTTGTCACTGAAGACAAACACACCATCATGCACACATTTCCATATCAGCAAGGGGATATTGTAGGAAAGATTTAGCTTATTAAAGCTGAATCTCTAAAATTGTTAAGGTTCAGAGATTAGCAGCAGTACCAGTTTTTGCTTGTTTTTAATTATTTTTATTTTGGGGGGCCACACTTAGTGGTTCTCAGAGGTTCCTCCTGGCACTGTACTCAGGAATCGCTCCTGGCAGAATTGGGGGATCATATGTGGTGCTAGGAATCAAACCTGGGACAGTGGCACACAAGGCAATGTGACTCTTTCTCTGCTTGCTGAAGAAGCTCACTGAAATTCTTCAGACTCTCCTAACCCCAGATTTCTATCCCCACTTACTTGTTCTACATTTCAGGCTATTACAATTCCATGGCTTTCTCAATGAGGTTGTGGCTGAAGCTCCAAGCCAGATCAGCAAGACCCACTGCATTATCTCTTTACCTCTTCTCTGTTGTGCTGTAAGGGATTCTTTCCTGCTATAATTTGGTTCATCATAATATATGGATATGTCCTTTCTGTATTTAAGTGAGCTTTTTTATAGACAACATATATTTTTGCCTTTTAAGTATGTCTTGTAATAATTTCATAATTGCTAAGTATTATGTAGGAATGTGTGGCCACCATGGCTGATTAATATTTCCCTCACTCCCATTCTACTGTGCTCTGGTTAACTAGTTTCTCTTCAGGATTGACCTTGTTAAAAAAGAATGCAGTGATTATTTCTTTGTTCCTTCATCTCCAGATGGAAAGCTTGAGTGATTTTCTCCTAGTTTACTATGAAAAACTGAGTTATGGCTGGTATAAAGAGTGAAAATTTGGAGAGGATTTTCTTATTCCTTATTACTTGATTGTTACACTTTCCTTTCCATTGCTTTTATTGTGATAACTTGAGATTTTTCATCCCTGACCTTTTGGGGGGCTTGTTTTCTTGGCTGTGATGTTCATATCTGTGACTGGAGTGCTTACTAGAGGTTGTACACTTTTTTTTTTTTTTTTTGGTTTTTGGGCCACACCCGGTGACGCTCAGGGGTTACTCCTGGCTATTCACTCAGAAGTCGCTCCTGGCAGGCATGGGGGACCATATGGGGAACCGGGGGATCGAACCTCGGTCCACCCTAGGTTAGCGCAGGCACCTTATCTCCAGCGCCACCGCCCGGCCCCAGAGGTTGTATCCTTTAATTGTGGTACTTGTACAAACTTAGATGTGGTGTGTTGGAGATCTCACATAACTTTTCTGTCATGGATTCTGTTGGAGGCAGATAGATAGGAAAGGTCCTTGACAATGAGGTTTTAAGAAAGTTGACTGGTCCCTAGCCATGAAGTACCCCAAAGACCTGAAGATCATATCCCATTGTAATACACATGCTGAGGTCCTTGAAAAAGAAGAAAATGAGATTCCAGTCCAATACAGAAACTAATGCAGCATGCTGAAGATAGTAGATTCCTTAGGTCAGGAGCAGCTTCAGGAAAAACTAAGGTTCTGATAAAAATAAAAAGAGATCATTGGGGCGAGAGCAGTGGTGCAGTGGTAGGGCATTTGCCTTGCAAGCGGCTGACTAGGATGGACCACGGTTCTATCCCATGGTGTCCCATATGGTCCCCCAACCCAGGACCAATTTCCAAGTGAATAGCCAGGAGTAAGCCCTGAGCATCACCGGGTGTGGCCTCAAAAAATCAACAACAACAAAATAAAAAATAAGGAGTATTGCATATGTAAACATTTCTAATCTTATCACGATTTGGAATGTATACACATTTCTGGACCTACCCTGATCCTACCCTGATCAGTGATTGGACCCTACTCTAGGGTGTGACCTGGCATTCTGCCCCTACCCTAGGGTGGTACCTGATTCTAGTGGATAAAACAGAGGTCTGTGTAAGGTTTGGGGCTTTTTTGGTTTGGAACTAATGCTGGGTCATTGGACCTCAGTTATTTCCACCGAATAAAGCTGATATTTCCACAAGTCTGACTCTCCGTGAGCTGTTTACTCGCCGATTCTCCTCAGAATCGCTGGTTACTGGGTGGTAGACGCATTCTCCGAGCTGGAGGGGAAAGACCTCGTCCTCCCTACCTCCGTTAGCGAACCTCTCCTGGGGACGGATTACTTCAAAAGAGATCATTAAGTGTCCAAGGTGCTTCCCTTTGGCCACAACCTCACAACAAAGACCCAAAAGTGGATCTTTAAAACCACCTTTGTAGGGGGCTGGAGTGGGTAAGGCCTTGCACATGGCTGATCTAGGTTTGAACCTGGGCATTCCATATGGTTCCCGTAGCCTTCTAGGAGTAATTCCTGAGGGCAGAGCCAGGAGTAATCTCTGTGTATTGCCAGGTGTGGCCCCAAATAAAACAAAATCAAACCCTCCAAATCACCCACTTCACTTCTAGGTAAGCCAATGTTCTGTAGTCTTTAAACTATTTCTTATTTTATTTCATTATTTTGCCTCCGGCAATTATTTTCTGCAAGGAAAGGTGACATTTACAGGAATATTTGTTTGAGGTTAAGACTGACTTTCCTGGGGCCCGGGAGATAGCATGGAGGTAAGGCATTTGCCTTTCGCGCAAAAAGTCATCGGTTCGAATCCCGGTGCCCCATATGGTCCCCCGTGCCTGCCAGGAGCAATTTCTGAGCATGGAGCCAGGAGTAACCCCTGAGTGCTGCCGGGTGTGACCCCCCCCAAAAAAAAAAACCAAAAAAAAACAAAACAAAACAAAACAAAAAAAAGACTGACTTTCCTTTTCCAGCAAAGAATGATGAATGTGGGGCTGGGCAGTGGCTCTGGAGGTAAGGTGCCTGCCTTGCCTGCGCTAGCCTAGGATGGACTGCGGTTCGATTCCCCAGTTTCCCACGTGGTTCCCCAAGCCAGGAGTGACTTCTGAGCGCTTAGCCAGGAGTAACCCCTGAGCATCACTGGGTGTGGCCCAAGATCCCCCCCCCCAAATAATAATAATGAGTGCCTCAGACTCTGCAACTGCTGCATGAAGGGGATCAGTTCCTGTGCCAGGCAGATATTACTAGGCTTTAGTCAAAGCTTAATAGCTGCCTGCAGCACTGAATGCTAGAGTCCATGCATGCAGCAGAGGTATTTTCAGCAGAGTTTCCCAGTCCTAACTCACCAGGGCCTGTCAAGGTGAATGGAGAGGGAGGTGGTAGTGCTTTCTGGGAGGGCACAACCTCACTCTTACTTGACCCAGTTACCATATCCCTTGGTGAGATAGTTAGGAGATAGATAACAAGAGGCATAATTTGTGACCCACCTGAGAAATATATTTTGGTGTAGCCCCAAACAAAACAAAACAAAACAAAACAAGATAGAAAGAAAAGAGGATAGAACCAACTTTGTATTCTGCTTTGTACTCCTTCCTGGTGCCATTTCCTTTTCCTTGCTTTGTCCTTGATCCTTTCTCCTTTACATGTCAGAACAAAAGTGCAGCATAAGTATGAAAAGTGGAATCTGAAGTGAATGGCACTTCCTGACTATACCTACCAGTTCATAGAACTGTTGTGCTTCATGTGAATTATAGGTGTCCTCAGGAATATTCACTTGAGACCAGGCTTAAATGGAGATCTGTGGGGGAAGGTTATCATGGGAAAAGCTTTGGTGATTAACAGTTCTGAGTGTAGTTTTATGACAAACCAACAGAAGTATGATGAAGCAGAGAGAAGTTTGGTGTGATGCCATCCTAGTAAGTCCAGAGCTAATCCTGAGGAGACCTCCTGTGCTGAAGGGTTGTGTCAAGAGGCCATACCTTAGTACTCTTGTTTGGACCAATTGCCATGATGGATGGTGCTCTCAGAATGAATTATCTTTGGGAGGATCACCTTCAGGGAGCCATACTCCCTGCAAAGGAAACTTTGCTTTTTCCTTTGATAAAATAAATATCTAAATGTGCTTTGTAATTGGTGCAAAAGTATCAAAGTTAGATTTTAACTTACTATACACTATAGCTCTGATAAAAAACAAAACACAAAAATGTCCTCTACACTCCTATGTTCAGCACAGAAGTATTTACAACAGTCAAAATCTGGAAACAACTCAGGTGCCCAACAACCAATGACTGGTTAAAGAAACAGTGTTACATCTACATAATGGAACACTATATAGCTGTTAGGAAAAATGAAGCAATGAAATTTACCTCTACGTGGATGGACATAGGGACTATTATGTTGAGTGAAATGAGCCAGAGGGAAAGGGACATAGACTAATCTCACTCATTTGTGGGATATAAGATAGAATGTTAGTAATACCCAGAGATAATAGAGACAAAGGTCAGGAGGTCCAGCCCAGTGTAGAAAGTTCACCACAAAGAGCAGTGAGTGTAGCTAGAGCAGAGAAGGGTCTACTAGTAGCTGGAGCTGATCACTCTGGAGAAGAACTGTTGGGGACTGTTTAGCATAATTAAAAAGCCCTCTCACTAATCAAAATGGAGTCTCTGAAAGTCTGGCCAAAGTGTCTTAGAGACAAGCTGCATGCATGTAGATGTGGCCTTTTGCCCTTGGAACTAAAAAAATAGGAGCTAATCACATATCCTAGAGTGAGGAAGTTACTAGGCTCCAAGATGTCTTTGTAAAGACAGGGGTCAAAAGGCCCAAGCGGAGATTAGATCTTGTATTTTGTTGCTCAAAGATAATGTGGATCTCTTGACTTATGATAACCTTGTCAATTCTGTAAAAACAAGATGTTCCCATGAAAAGTTACAGCTATTCCAATTATGCCTCGCCCCTACTCTCTTTGTTTTGCATTTTCTATATAAGGTCTACTTTTCCCTTCATTAAATGAACTCCTGATCGGAACCCTTTGTCTTGAGTCTCTTTATTTCCCAGCCCCTCTTTTTTTCTAGGCCGGAATCCTCTTCGAAAACCCGTGAATAATTGACGTGGCCTCCAGCTTCACCCAAGGGTCAGGGTCTCTGGTGGGCCGCAAAGAACTTGGTGGGGAAAGTGGAGAAACTAACAGGCAAGACACCCCTCCATTAACAACAGTCCAAATCACAGTGTCAAAAAGGAGAGAGAGAGAGAGAGAGAGAGAGAGAGAGAGAGAGAGAGAGAGAGTTTGTTTATATTATATTTTTGGGGGAGGTGACACCTGGCAGTGCTCAGGGTAATTCTTGGCTCTAAGCTCAGAAATTGCTCCTAGCAGGCTCAGGGGACCATATGGGATGCCAGAAATTGAAACACCATCTCCTGGGTTGGCTGCATGCAAGTCAAATGCCCTACTGTTATGCTATTTCTCTGGCCCCTGTATCTTTAATTTTCTTACCTTATTAAAATACTAAGGAAACCATGTTCTTAGTTAAAAAGACTAGTTTTGATCCAGAAGATATAGGCTGTTTGAGGGGTGGAGAGTTTGAACTACACACGGCATTGATTAGGGGTTACTCCTATCTCTGTACTCGGGAATTACTCCTGGTGGTGCTCAGGGACCATATGGGATGTCAGGGATCCAACACAGGTAGACTGTATGCAAGGCAAAAGCCCTACCTACTGTACTATCACTCTAGCTCTGAGATGATAAGGGTCTTAGGTACAAACATTGGCCTCTCAAAATCTGGCTTACCAATGGCAGGATAATTATATATGCCTTGTCTCTTTTTCTTTTTTCTTTTTCTTCTTTTTTGGTTTTTGGGCCACACCCAGTGACGCTCAGGGGTTACTCCTGGCTATGCGCTCAGAAGTCGCCCCTGGCTGGCCTGGGGGACCATATGGGGCACGGGGGATCGAACCGCGGTCCGTCCAAGGCTAGCGCGGTAAGGCAGGCACCTTACCTTCAGCGCCACCGCCCGGCCCCGCCTTGTCTCTTTTTCAAAGGTTTATTACATGGATGTCGATAAATACATATATTAATGAGATTTCTTTACAAACTCTGAAGACTGATTCAGACCTGAAATGTCAATTCTTGTAGGGCACAGGCTGCAAAGTCCTGCATTCTTTTCTTTGATGAGTTTGAATCCATTGCCCCTCGGCAAGGCCATGGTAACACAAGAGTCATTGACCATGTTGTCAATCAGCTGCTGACTAAGCTGGCTGGAGTAGAAAGCTTACAGTGTGAGAACCATAAAGTCAGAAGTACCTTCTTGGTTTTTGTGGAGTGGAGTAGTGGTGGTGAGATCTTATAAGCCATAAGCACCCAGTGCTCAGGAATGACATATGGTACTTTGGGAACCATTTAAGATGCTGGGAATTGAGTGCACACAATACAAGTGCTTTACCCACTGTACTATTGCTCTGGCCCCAGAAATACTTTCACTGGGATTTAATACAAATGTTTCTTTCCTCTTCTCTAGGTGTTTATGTCTTGGCTGCTACTCGTCGCCCTGACTTAATTGACTCTGCCCTGCTCAGGTCTTGCCGGCTTGATAAATGTATATACTGTCCTCCTCCTGACCAGGTGACAATTTCACATTTGGAGTCTAAAACAAAATAAATGCAGCATTCTTTCTGTGTGATAGCAAATGTCCTTAGTAGACCAGCTCTTAGACAAAGATGTCAGTCACTGATTGCTCATAGCATAATTCTGAATGAGCTGTGAAGCCTTTCTTTGACCTAGCTATTTCCATGAAGTCTTTGAGCTTTATATTTTATTGTAGACCAAATAGGAAAAATAAAAACAACTGAAACTATTATATTCTTAGTGTTATATAGTGTCCAACTATTTCTAAACAAACATCACATGTACTGATTAAATTTTGCCTTTGAAATGTAAACTTGTTCAAATCAAGAAAGCATTGTCTGAATAGGAAATTATACTAATTCATTAAGAGGGTTAATTTTCGGATCACTCTGAGGACTTCAAGGGAAATCTCTCCTGTGCCTGTCTGTTTCTTGAATACCTGAAGGTCTCCTCAGAGGCCTAGGGAGCGCAACCCAAAAAAACTGTCAACTAGAGGCAGCAGAAGAGCGCGACCACTCTAACCAATGAACCCCACCACTACACGCAGGAAAAACCACACTACAAGCGTGACAATGGGGAAACCTCACAGGCAAACACATGCACAGAGAATGAAGACGATACTCAGATGACCTAAAAAATTCCAACCATCTGATTAACCTTTTGGATAAGGAACTTAAAATAGCAATATGGAAGATGTTTGTAGAACTCAAAGAAAGCATAGATCGATCTGAACAGAAAGACAGAAATCCGAAAACTCCAAACTGAAATAATAGATCTGAAATACACGGTAGCTCAACCGAAAACCTCAATGGATGGTCTCGCCAGCAGGGTTAAAGCAGTTGAGGAGAGAATTGGAGTACTGGAAGATGAGATGCAGAAGAGGGCTAATTTTTATTCATTTATCCTTATTTTCTTTCTTTTTATGATAGAGTTCTGGGGGAGGGGCTAGGATACAGAGGGTAAGGCTCATATCTTGCCTGTGCCTAACCTAGGTTTGGTTCCCAGCACCTTATATGGTCCCCCTGAACACTGTCAGGATTGACCACTGAGCATCACTAGATGTTATGCAAAAACCAAAGGAGGGGGTATTAGGGAGAATAGATAATATTCCACATTTTCCAACTTATTATATATATTAAATTAAAGGGACCACAGAGAGAATTTAGTGGGCAGAAGCACATTTAGGAGGCCTGAGTTCAGTATTAGGCACTGCATGGTCCCCCTCCCACTTGATTAGTAGAAAAATCATAAGATACACAGATTAAGATTCATTTACTAAAGCAACTAATTTTTCTCCCTCCAGGTGTCCTATCTGGAAATTCTAAATGTTCTAAGTGTCTCTCTATCTCTGGCAGATGATATGGACCTTCAGCATGTGGTATCAGCCACTGACTCCTTTACAGGGGCAGATTTGAAAGCATTGCTGTACAATGCCCAGTGAAGAGGCCACCCATGGCAGCCTGCTGTGCTGTAGAATCACAGTGAGTTACACAAGGAGCAATTACTGTGATGTGGGAGTAAGGAGAATAGCTCAGTGTCAAAATCTCAACAACCGTAACTGTTTAACATTAATGGTAAAGCTGCATAGAACTTCGCTTTCAGTGAAATGTTCTGTAGTTAGAATATTGGCTTTGCGGAGGCTTCTGAGGAATTTTGTGTCTCTTTAAATATCAGTTTACTATCGCAAACTTTGGTGATGTGGGAGGGAACACTACTAAACTGGGATAGCATGAATTAGATAAAAGAAGTGAAATTATTGGGGGTTTATTTTCTTTTGTACTGAAAAGAAAAATCAAGGGTCTTTTATATTATTATTATTCTTGGCCATTAGGGACTACTTATGGATGATTCCTATATCCTGTTAATGTCTTCATTTTTGAATTACATTCTTCCTAGATTAATAAGATCTTTCTTTTTAGAAGGTAGAAAAGTTTATTAGAAAATAGAGGAGATGGCTGGTCCTATAGCAGTGGTTTATCAGAATTCATTAACATTGCTATCACAAAAGTTGGTATATAACCTGCCCCCCCCACACTCAATTTGACTGGCTTTAAAAAAAAGAAAAAGAAAATAGAGGAGAGCTGCGTTCCTATGTGAGGCAGCCAAGAAGACAACAACAAACATGATATTCAGGGCCAAACATCTGGTAAGCTGTCTCCACTCAATAAGGGTG
>PVKC010019176.1:0-19222 GCA_004027635.1 Crocidura indochinensis
GAGAGAGAGAGAGAGAGAGAGAGAGAGAGAGAGAGAGTGTGTGTGTGTGTGTGTGTGTGTGTGTAAAGAGACAAATGTCTAACAAGTATGGTTGGCGAACTCCTCCCTGCCAAAATCTGTGGGGTATGACCCTCCTGAACAGCTAGAGCCTAGTGGTAAATAATTAGACCCTGATTTCTGAGCCAATAATCTTAGGTACAATTCCCAAGCTCCCAAGCTAACAATCTAGGAGTGTTCCCCCCATTTATACTACCCTGAAAATTAGGTTAAGAAAAAGAAGGCTTTCAATAATTCCAATAATTTTATAAACATGTTTCCCTAAGGAAGGTTCTCAGCCCTCAGGTGTATTTTAACGACTCAAAATTTACAAGCAATGATCTAAGCTCCTTCCCATGCACAATCACCTGACCCCTTCACTTCATCAAGAGTGAATAACCTTAACGACATCATATACCTGCCTGTGGCTTATCAAGTCTTGGTGAGATGTTAAAAATAACTTCACGACCCTGACTAAAATAAAAGTGTTTCCAAGCACAATTCATTTAGCTACACCATTATACTGGATGACAAGTCTGAGACCTAGGGAGTATGAGAATAGTAAAGCTGCAAGTCCCTTGGGGTAGACAGATAAAATGAGGCAGAACCTGTCTAAGCAACACATTTGTTATATCCACTTGTAGGTGTTTTCAGAGTCTTTTCTCTGAAAACTATACTGATTGTGCCAGGACTAGCCTTATTACCACAGAACTACTTGAGACATGGATCAAACATGCCCTTGTATGTATTTTACATAAAGGAAACTTCAAATGACAATTGCCATATGTATGAAAATCTACATTCACAATTTTATTTTATTTTTTTATTTTATTTTGGTTTTTGGGCCACACCCGGTGACGCTCAGGGGTTACTCCTGGCTATGCGCTCAGAAGTCGCTCCTGGCTTGGGGGACCATATGGGAAACCGGGGGATCGAACCGCGCTCTGTCCTAGGCTAGCGCAGACAATGTAGGCACCTTACCTTCAGCGCCACCGCCCGGCCCCTACATTCACAATTTTAATAAAGTATACTGTTACTACATAAATTCTTGCTCTAAATATTTTGCTTTCTATTCTTAAAGAAATCATTATGTTGGTAAAGTTAGTTTTTTTCTATTATTCCCACAAAACAGCATTTTCTACTCTATTATCATTTGTAATATATTGCAGATTTTATTAATAATTCAAAATGTGCTTTTTTTGTCTTGAGAGAATCACACCTGGCAATACTCTGGGACAACTTCTGGTTCCAGGATCAAGAGGTTACTCTTAGAGGTAGTATTTGGGTAACTATGCAGTGCTGGGGATAGAACTTCTGGCTCCAGCAAGCAAAACACAGGCTCCAGCACCTTGAGCTGGTCCTTTTAGTCCCTATAAAATAAATGCTTTAAATTTATCTGAAATTTGTCTTCCAAACCCAAAATTTGAAAGTAATAATTTTATTCTATAATATTTTCTTAGAATAAGTTAATTCAGCAAAAATCTGAGAGAAAAGAATAACATTTTCTGATCATATACCATGTTTAACCACCATGCCCAGCGAGAAACAAATGTTTTTTTGCTTTTTGGGCCACAACTCATGATGTTCAGGGGTTACTCTGGCTATGCTCTCAGAAATTGCTCCTGGCTTTGGGGACCATATGGGATGCCAGGGGATCAAACCAAGGTCCATGCTAGATTGGCAATGTGCAAATTAAATGCCCTAACACTATGCTATCACTCCGGTCCCAAAACAAAATAAGTTTTAAATGGCCACTGACTAATCGAGAAAGTATTGCATTAAGACAAAGCCATGACAAAGGCAATAGCAAGGCAAAGAAAGTGCTGTACAACCAGAACTTGAAAGACGATTTATGTTGATTGGGATGATCCCAAAGACTTCATCAAGCAGGCAGTATTTAATTTGAGTCTTCAAGGATAACAGTAGTGGTGGGGATGATAGTAGTAGTTACTATAACTATTACCACAACTTTTAATTCTCATACAGCAAGAATTATTATCCCCATTCTGTAGTAAAGGACACTGAATCTCCTGGAGATTAAATCATTTGCCTGAAAAAAATAACTAATTGGGAGCGATAGCACAGCGAATAGAGCATTTGCCTTGAATTGTAGCCAACCCAAGTTTAATCACCAGCATCTCATCTGATCCCCAGAATCTTCCAGAAGTGATTTCTGAGCACAAAGCCAGAAGTAATGCATCAGTGCCTCCATGTGTGGCCTCCAGACTGAAAATAAGTATTAAAACACATACACAACTAGGTTTCTTAAAGGGATTTGTAAAGGGGTCACCCAGTTTGTTTAGTCTAAATCTGTGTTCAGAACTTGTGTATTAAACTTGCACTGATGAAAACAAATTTTTCAGAGATCTGACACCTCGGGGCTAATGCAAACCTGGCATAGAAATAGAAGAAATAATAAGACAGATGACTGTGCTTACTGGACACTTATCTTACCAATTATGCAATATGAAACACATTGTGTTCCATTATTTCTCCCACTGTATTCTTTCCCTGCAGTTGCCATGATGAGGAGGAAAAGGAGGAAAAAATAGATAAAGGAAAAACATGCATACAGAGAAATACATTTTATGTGTATGTAATGATATACATAATGGAATATTAAAACCAAAGTTTTGGCTGAAGCACCAAAACAATAATTAACACATTCCAAAGGAGGTGTTATACCATATGCTATCTTCCCAAAGAGGAGTCTGAGAACCAGTTACACAATCCTTAAATGCCACGCAGAGTTCTAGAGTTGGAATTTACAAGAATTTATTTGGAGAAAAGTATTGATATGCTTGAAATTTAACTTGGAAGACTGGGAGATGCTTGCTTCTTAGAAAGACACATGTGAAGAGAATATCTTGGAGACCTTCATATATGTCACCTGCAAGGTAAGTAACAGAGGACTGGTGTTCCATTTATATTCATGGTTAGCGATTGATAAAAGGTGGAGCAAAATGGTTATTGTTAATTTAGGAATCAACTAATTTATTTTATTTATTTATTATTATTGGTTTCTGGGCCAAACCCAGAGATACTCAGGGTTACTCTTGGTTCTGCGCTCAGAAAGCACTACTTGAATGCTCCAGGACCACATGAGATATGGGGAATTGAATTCGGGTCAGCCACGTACAGGCAAGCACCCTACTTTTGTGCTATCACTCCAGCCCGGAATCAACTTATTATTAAGAATACTGTGGATTGTAATGCATGTTCTTTGGACCAGATGTAGTAGATGTTTTGTAAGAATGAATCAAAATACCATGACAAATAGATTATACAAAGCCATATGGAGATTGTCTTTCTTAGATCAGAGTTGCTTTACCTTATGAAGACAACTTCAGGAATGCTCATCTACATAGAACCAATAAAAATAACCATGAGAAGACTGTCAGTAGCTTTCTAAATGCAGAGAGCAGCAGATTTAAGGTTCCATTATAATATTTATCAAGAAATATTTTCCCATTCTCTCTGTTACTCTCTCCCTTCCCAAATTTCAAACCTAGAAGAGTCAGAAAATTATTTTGACTCCAAGGAACAAAGAGAAAATATATCAAGTATTCTTTCTTGCAAATTTCCTGGTGACAGGAGGTCTGAGTTTACAGTTCAAAATGAGAAGCTTTAACAATCAATAAAGTTTACAATATTAAATATTACATCGAGTTTCTTGTATATTTAAATGATCAGACAGAACCTGTATTAGGACCCAAATTATTATAGAACATATTATCCAGAATGCAAAGAAAGTCATGAGGCCTGTTTACAAACTTATATAAAAGTTATGGGAGATTTTGCTTCACAGAGAGCATTTAAAAAATTAAAGTAAACTTGTTTTAAGATTATGTCACTATATCAAAACACTATGTAGGTATATGACAGATTCTGCACAGATAACCAGCACAAATGTTATTCTGTTCAGTATTCTATTGCCAGTATATACGGCAAACCCAGGAAATTCAGACTAGATCAATTTGTATAAGCATGTCTTAGTTTTGTTTTTGGTTTGTTTTGTTTCATGAATCTGTGAAACAGGAGTAAGAGAATAAGGGGCCGGAGAGATAGCATGGAGGTGGGGCATTTGCCTTGCATGCAGAGAGACAGTGGTTCGAATCCCAGCATCCCGTATGGTCCCCCAAGCCTGCCAGGAGTGATTTCTGAGCATAGAGCCAGAAGTAACACCTGAGTGCTGCCGGGTGTGACCCCCCCAAAAAAGGGAATAAACTTTAATACTCTTGGGAGTATTAAATGAAGCAATATGTGAAAGTATTTAATATTTATCCACAGTGAACACCTTACATGCATTACCATATTACTGCCGTACAATAATTTACTATGCTTAAAGTTCCTTTTTCACCCAACTTATCTGCAAAGAATGACATAATAAAATTTACAATTATTATTTTTAAATCTAATTACCCTATTTTTCTATTTAGGAACAAGAGATTCAAATATTGCTACTGAGACTCCTATCCAAAAGGCAGTGGTAAAATTAAAAATAAAAACAAAATAAAGTCTCAAAATAAAAACAGACAAAACCCCAAAAATATAATCATTGGATATAACTAGCATTATAAAAATTAAGGACTTTGTTCATGTTTAAGAGCCATGAAAATTTGGATCAACAGTTTACCAATGTATAACAATTAAGAAGTGCTTTATTAAAGTGAACTTTATTTGGAGGTTAATTACTTAATATGCTGCATCACAGGAATTTTACTGAAGACCACTTGTAGTTCATATTAAATAAATAGTTCACTTACGATAAATCAA
Organism: Crocidura indochinensis; assembly: GCA_004027635.1. Taxonomy (NCBI): domain Eukaryota; kingdom Metazoa; phylum Chordata; class Mammalia; order Eulipotyphla; family Soricidae; genus Crocidura; species Crocidura indochinensis. Next base: position 4,813 of record PVKC010019176.1, read on the forward strand.
TTCTTCTTAGGCTTGTTTGTGTGTATTTTAGACTATATTGAGCATCAAAAAGTAAAATAAAATAAATTACTTTTTTAATTTCAAGTGAGAGATTTTCATGTCAGAGCACATAAAAAACAAAATGGTAATTAAACACATATTGCAGCTGATAGTCTCACTTTTATATGAGTGTGAATAGAAAAGTAGCAATTTAAGTGAATTTAAAGCATGGGATTTAATCAGGTGAACTCTTGAAAGCAGGTGGGGTTTTTTTGTTGTTTTTTTGGGGTTTTTTTGTTGTTTTTTTTATGCTTTCTTTTGACTTATCTTAATGACTCTGATAACTGAACATACGTTATTAGAATTTAAAAAAATCATATGTACATATGAAGTTTCCTTTTAGAGTAGCAAAAGGCTACAGTGTTACTTTTTGTTTTGTTTTGTTTTGGGCCACACACAGTGACGCTCAGGAGTTACTCCTGGCTATGTGCTCAGAAATCGCTCCTGAAAGGAAGAGTACAAAGATGTAAAACAAGACAATCTAAATATTTCCCTTCTTCCTTCCTTCCTTCCTTCCTTCCTTCCTTCCTTCCTTCCTTCCTTCCTTCCTTCCTTCCTTCCTTCCTTCCTTCCTTTCTTCCTTCCTTCCTTTCCTACCTTCCTTTCCTTTTCCCTTTTTCCTTCCATTCTTTCATTTTCCTTTCCTTCCTTTCTTCCTTCTTCCTTTCTTCCCTCCTTCCTTCCTTTCTCCTTTCCTTTCTTTCTTCCTTTCTCCTTCCTTTCTTCTTCCATGTTATCTCTCCAGCCCCAGATCACATCTTCTGACATAAGTACAACCTTAAGTTAAAAATGGGAGCATGAAATGCCAATAAATGGTTGTTTATTTATTAATTATATAGTTCCTAGAAAAATCATGAAGAAAATTATAAAATATGGATAAAAGTTATAATTAATAAAAATAGTTAACTATAATCACTAATATTACCTTTCAACTTCAGATGACTATATGTATAAATTATTTTGAAATGATTGCTACAGGAAACATTATACATTCTGTGACAAGTAGTAAAAGACTGGAAATACTTCAAATTGTCAAGAAAGTCATCATAGAACCTAGGAAGTCTATATGAAGAGAAACTTTTCCTGGGTCTTTAGAAAATTTTTGCTATTAGAGAACATACCATTCAGACAGTTGAACATTATAATTTTTTGATATTGATATAATTTTTGATATTTTGATATTGGCAAGATGAGAATCTTTAATATAGCTTCAAGAACTACCATTATAAGCATGTGAAAAGACCTTATTACAAAATAAAAACAGAAAATATAGATAATATAAATATTAGTACATAGAGAATTTCTGATTATTTTTGAGTACTGACTCTTTTGATTCTTTTTGAGTACTTTCTCTAAGAGGAGATAGTTAAAAAGTGAAGGTACACACATATGACTTTTTCTTAAATTTTAGGGGCTGGGAAGGTAGCGCTAGAGGTAAGGTGTCTGCCTTGCAAACACTAGCGTAGGACAGACCGCGGTTCAAAGCCCCGATGTCCCATATGGTCCCCCCAAGCCAGGAGCGATTTCTGAGCGCATAGCCAGGAGTAAGCCCTGAGCGTCAAATGGGCGTGGTCCAAAAACCAAAAAAAAAAAATTTAAAGTCTTTATATATACAAAACCTTCACACTGTTTATGTTTAGTGAATAAATTTCTAAGAACTTGAGAGACAATCTGAGATACGATCAGTAAAATTATAAAGAAATTCATTATATAATAATGCATAATAATATAATTGGAACTAGTGTAAATATCTCCAAATAGACAAACATGTAAAAGAAATGTACAATCATACAATGTGATACTATATAACTATTAAAAGCTTCCCTTTCAGGGGCCCAAACATTAGTAGTGGTAGGGCATTTGCCTTGCATGCTGCTAACCCAGGACAGACCACTGTTCGATATCTGGCATCCCATATGATTCCCCAGAGTCAGGAGCGATTTCTGAGCGCATGTCCAGGAGTAACACCTGAGAGTCATCAGGTGTAGCTGGGATCAGCACCCACCTTATTGGGTGGGGCCCTTACTGGGTTTGGACCCTGGAGATTGTGTTTGATGGCGTCTTTTGTTGTCTTGGGCAGAAAAGCTGGAATACTACTTTTTTAAGAAAATATGAAATCGTGCATTTTGCCTCTACATAGATAGAACTGAGGGTACTATGCTGAGAGAAGTCAGTCAGAAGGTAAGAGAGATACAGAACGATATGTCTCATGTGTGGAATATAAATAGCATAGTAAGATAACAATAAATGGCCCCAGCAAAAAAAATTGGAGAGATGTAATGAGAGTACCTAAGGTAGGTGGGCATACATGTGAAGGGTCCTAGAGCATTCTGATGGTCTTGTGTTAAAATAATGGAATAAAAAACTATTATTAATAGTATGGTAACCCAATTAAAATGAAATAAAAAAGCAAAAAAAGCCCTTGGGAAGAAAATATTGTATTATAAATCAGTGCTGGAACACTCAATTTTCATTTTTTGAGAGTATTTGTTTTCAATTACTTGTCTGTGGACAGTGTGGGTCTACAGGAATTTAAAAAAATGATCAAAGCCAGTGTTCTAGGGAATTAAGTCAGTATTGCTTTTCACTCTTCTATATATTTTAAATTCACTGGCACTAATTCATATTATGCTTTGAATTAAAGGTTATCACCAATCTGTTAAAAGGATATCTAGACTTAACTTATGCAAGTTCATAAAAAATATAGTTTTAGGGAACAGAGAAATACATAATCTCTGGGTTTCAAAATTTATAGTTTTTAGGTCACTTATCTCTTCAATTCCACTACTTGTGATAAGAAATATATAAAATGTAATTTAGATAATTATTTATATAATAGCAATCATGCATTATTAGATGTGTTTACTTTGAATATGCATATTTCATGTATACTTAGGAAAAAACTAAAATATTAGTCAAAATTAAGTATGTTATTGGTATACACTATAACAGAAAAAAAAATTAACAAGTCAGATTTCAGAATGAACCAATGGGCCTAGGCTTGATTTTTGAAAAGTAATGGTTTGATGTAGAAAAACTCTCAAGACGACTTAAATATGCCACTAATATAAAACATCACAATAGACAATCACTAAGAAGGATTAATTTATTTGTTTCCAGGTACAAATACAATCTGAAATTATAGAAAAAATATACAGTATACTCACTGATCTGGGACTTCAGAAATACTTCAATAAAGTCTGTAAGAGGTTGTTTTTTTTTTGTTTTTTTTTGTTTTTTTTTGTCAATACAAAGCAAGGTCAATGCTTGCTCAGAAAATGTTTGTTTTATTCCCAGAAAGGGATTGTTCAAGGGCAAATTCTAAAGGGAAGACTTTCAGGAACACTGAAACCCCTAATATATCTTGGAATATTTAAAATTATATTAGAAACACAAGCAAATGATATATTTAAGTGTATACAAAAACATACTACCTTTAAATATTTTAAATTTATAATCCTAAAACCTTTATTTCATAGTAATGAAAAGGAACCTAAATACCAATAAACTAATAAGTTGGTGGTAATTATTTTAACTTAGCCTGCATCATTTAAAGTAACAAATAAAGGGGGAAAAAAGTAGAACAACAGAAAGATGAACCAAATTTTAATCCAAATTACTAATGGTTTGTGTCATGCTGGTTGTTGAGATTAACTGATAATTTTCCCTAAATATCACACTTTCTCACACAGACATCAATAGTATGAAAAATAGTGATTGGAGATATAATTTAGGGGAAAGTGTTCCCCTTGCATACATCCAACCCGGTTCATTCTCTGAAACTGTATAGGATCACTGGTAGTTGATCCCTGACCAGAGAGCCAGGAGTAAGACCTAAGCATCATTTGGTGTGGCCCAATACCCACCTCTATCTCCAAAAAATAAATAAAATAATGTAAAAGTAGCCAGGCTAGCATAAGGTCATATATTTCCAACATCACATGTAAGAGAATATTTCAAAAGTCTCATTAATCAATGCCAACAATACTTTTCTATATTAGTTTTCAAATAAAATATAAAAACCCATGATAAAAATAGAAAATTTTTGATATATAGGTCTTTCAATAAGCAAGTGAAAACAATAGTTAGTTTGAGTGGCGGTGATAACAAATTTTCAAATCAAAAGGAAGTGCTCTTAGAATAAGAATTGAGGGACCCGGGAGATAGCATGGAGGTAAGGCGTTTGCCTTTCATGCAAAAGGTCATCGGTTCGAATCCTGGTGCCCCATATGGTCCCCTGTGCCTGCCAGGAGCAATTTCTGAGCATGGAGCCAGGAGTAACCCCTGAGCACTGCCAAGAAATGAACTTATTTTTTTTTGTAGAATGTATTATTGCAATATCTTAGGAACTTCTTTTTATATGCTCTCTAGAGAACATTATGACAAAACATCATAAAGAATATTTCCATTTTTGTCCCAAAGAGACTAAAAGGAAAACATGCTTAAGACACAGGTCAGAAGAAAGCCAGTATGTAAAAAAAATTAATGTGCTGTATTTACAAAGCAACTTTCTTATATGTGATAGATGACTAGAACAGGAAAAATAAAAGTACTCTTTTAGAAATATATTTAATATTCGGCTAACTTCTTTTCTTTCACAGTCTAGACATTTCGATTTATTTCCTCAAGTCTTTTACAAATAATCCTTTAGAAAGCCAACATTCAAGTAGCTCTAAGAGACCTTGAGGAAATAAGATAAAACAGTCAGAAGAAACAAAAGGAAGAGCATTGAAGAAATAAAAGAATGACACTGATAACTAGTCAGTAACTCAAACAGCTTTCTTTGAGGTATTCAAAGAAGGCCTAACCGGAAAATATAAATTCTAATGAGAACATAAACTTATAGATGTGATACAGAAAGTTAAAAACCAGAAATATTTGATATTTTATAAATAATATATGTACTTAAAATTTAATTATATTTTATGGATAAAAAAATTAACTATGAATTATGAATTATTGATTACATGTCTACCATGTATAAGTTAAAAATCCATGTATAATAAAATTTCAAAGAGTTTCAAAATGAATATCTGCCTATGTCTTTAGAATATTATTAGCCAAAAAAAAAAAAAAACAACCAAAAAAATAAGGGCCGGAGTGGTGGCGCTATCGGTAAGGCATTTGCTTTGCCGGCTACCCTAGGACAGACCATGGTTCAATCCCCCCAGTGTCCCATATGGTGCCCCATGCCAGCAGCAATTTCTGAGTGCATAGCCATGAATAACCCCTGAGCGTCTTCAGGTGTCCTCCCCCCCCACAATAAAAAAGAAGAAAAAGAAGAATATTATTAGCCATGAAACTGCATACAATTCTAAGGGGCTCTATTTCATTTTAGATTATTTTCTGATAAAATGTCATCTATTGGGTAAAAACAGCTATTACAGTGGTAGGCCATTTGCCTTGCACGAGGCCAACCTGGGATGCACCCAGGTCTATTTCTGGCATCCCATATGGTACCCTGTCTGCCAGTAGCAATTTCTGATATCAGAGTCAGGAGTAACCCCTGAGTGCTGCGGGGTGTGGCCCCAAAACAAACAAACAAGTTGATTCTTTTATTTTATTTATTTATTTTTTTTTTGGTTTTTGGGTCACACCCAGCAGCGCTCAGGGGTTACTCCTGGCTCCATGCTCAGAAATTGCTCCTGGCAGGCACCGGGGACCATATGGGGCACCGGGATTCGAACCGATGACCTTTTGCATGAAAGGCAAACGCCTTACCTCTGTGCTATCTCCCGGGCCCCTTGATTCTTAAGTCACAAATTAAAATGTACAAATTAGTATTAAAAGGAAGGAAGACAAGGAGGTAAGGAAGTTACACTGTAAACCAATCAGAAGGAAAATTCTACATGAAAGATATGTGAGGAAGAAAAGACAACACAATTTGCCTAAGAAGAGAATAACTGGCAAATAAAGAATGGAACTAACAGGAAACCAAACATCTCAAATATCAAAATGTTACAGCTAGATTGCATTTGAGGAAATCTAAATTAAAACTTTTATTTTTTCAATAGTTAGTACAAGTAGAGAGAGATGAAGAAAATTGTAGGTCCTTTAAAAATCAGAGATGTCACGGCTAATCATGTTTATTACAGTGTCCATGAAGTTTCTTTAGTCCATAGTGAAATAAGTAATCCTTTCTTCTACAATAGCTGTAGGAAATTTCTGATTTATCTTGAGGAGGTCAAATTTAATTGGAGAGGAATATATGAAAAAATGAATTCAAATATCCCCTAAATGTATGTATTCACATTAATAACTAGTTACTTTTTAAATGTCTTATCTTGATACCTCAAGTAGCCTAGTTAGGACATTTAGCTTTCTAAATGCCTATTTAAATAGAATATTTCACTTTCAAGTTCTTAAGTATTAGAAAAAAATTAATACAAGGAGATATAAATGAATCCAATAGAACAGTTGATTTTTTAATCATTCTTTTTTATATATAGAGGTCATATGAATGGTTTCTTGGTAACTACCAGAACGGCATTTAATGGTCCTGTGTAGGGGATGGGGAGGATGCATGTATCCTATAACCTAATAACCCAGCTTATATTACTAATGCTGACATTTTTTCATTGCTAATTTATAATCAAGACACTGAACTTTGATTTATTTTCATTACTGTTTCTTTTACAAAGGAACACGTGCCTTCTTTTATTACTCATCACAAAATCCCACCAAATGTTTTAGCATAATCATATATAAAATAGGTTTCATGGAAAGGTTTATCTTAAAATATTAGAGAAACATCATGAGACCTACATTTTCTAACTACCAGCATAAGAGGGAATCACAATTTACTTAATGGCCTTAATATTAGTGCAGACTAAGAACACATGGAGATACCATCTCACTTTCAAAGGAAAACAACTAAAATGATCAGCAGAATTGGTAACAAAGGAATGGGAAAACTGTCCTTAAAAATGGGGCCAAGGGGTAAAATATATCCACATTCAGATCATAATGCAGATCAGGCAAAACACACTCTAATTGTTTTCTAGATTTTTAAAAAAAAAATACATTACTGCTATTTTAAAAGTAATTATCATTCCCATTAATTGTAATAAAACATTGGTGCCCTTCCAAGATAAATAACAGTTTATCCCAGAGCTGAGAGTTAGTTGGATTGTCTTTGTTCATGCACTGCTTTAATGCCCTGTAGATTACAGTTTTTCTATCTATGCACTGTACTTTTTGTAGAAATGTGTCAGCCCTATTCAGAAGCTATCTCTACCCAAAGGCATATCTGTTCCGGATTAAATGTCAGTCCTCTCTTCTCTTCTTCTTGTTTCTCTATGGGTACAGAAATAGTTTATATAATAGTTATTTTAGGATCTAGAGATACTTTTTTGGATTTTGAATTTTTGAAATTCAACTGAGAAATTTTGGAGTGTATGAAGCTACTTATAGCTTAGCATAAAGCCAACAGTAATCAAGCTCATAAAATAATATTAAAACTGATATGCAAAAGGAAATTTTTCTGGCACTATAACATATTTACAATAGGAATCTTAAGCTGATAATCGGAAGACTCAGCTTCACTTTACAGTTTAATTGCCTACAAAACTGGTTATGGCCCTATATATTTCTTCAACAAGAAGCTTTTCCTTTTAATATGTCCTCAGAAAATGAAGAAATAGAGTCAGGAACATGCTACTTGTTTCACATTTTATAGACAAACTTCAATCTGACTATCAGGATTTAACTTTAAAAATAGTATTGCATTTGAACTAAAGGGTTTTATTATTATTTGATGTAGAAAAAAAGTACAGCAAAAGCATAAATAACATAAATAACATAAATGATATAAAAACATAAATGATAATTGAACATACACTGTCTAAAATATAACTTGCAATTAAATATGGTTGAGACTAGTTTAGACTCTATAGTTGACCATCTGTAACCATGGTTTTCAAATTCACAGATTCAACACATTACAGATTGAAAATACATATCATATAATGAGGGCTACAATGGTTGCATATGTATTGAATAATGTATAGAATATTTTCTTTCCATTATTCCCTAAATAATATAGCCTAAAACTATTTGCATATAATTTATATTATATTCATTATTCTAAGTAATATAGAAATTATTTTAAGTATATGTTAGGGCATATCCTATACCATTTTATTTTATTTATTATATTATATTTTATTTTTGCTTTTGAGGCCACACACAGTGATGCTCAGGGTTGCTTCTGGCTATGCGCTCAGAAATCGCTCCTGGTTTGGGTGACCATATGGGACACCGGGAGATTGAACCAAGGTCCGTCCTATGCTAGTGCAACCAAGGAAAATGCCCTACCACTTGCACCACTGCCCTGGCCCCATTATATCATTTTACTAAAAGAACTTGAGCATCTAAGAATTTTTGTATTCTTGGACCTTTGACATAATTCCACACAGATACAAAGTTTACTATATAATATAATTAGTAATTTTAAAGACAGTCCTAAAATATTTTGTTTACAAGTGATAAAATGCTATATGCTTCTATATACATTAAGTTAGCTATAGTTTTTCTATCATTTTTATAAATTCATTTAAGATTACAAACTATTAATTGAAAAAGTAAATTTGATAATCATTAAGAAAAATATAGCTTTGTTTAGTACTTTCTAGACAAAAATAGAGAGAAGTGAGACATTTAAAATATTCTCTAAAAGATTTAAGAAATTAAATATTTGAAATTGTGATTTTTATCTAGCTAAACCTGTAGTTTGACAAGTGCAAGCAGAGATAAACAGATAGGAATATATTAAGCTGAGAAACTTCTGCACCTCAAAGGAAATAGTGCCCAGGATACAAGAACCACCCACTGAGTGGGAGAAATTATTCACCCAATACCATCAGATAAGGGGCTAATATCCAAAATATATAAGGCACTGACAGAACTTTATAAGAAAAAAAAAACATCTAATCGTATCAAAAAATAGGGAGAAGAAATGAACACTTTGACAAAAAAAAAAAAAAAAAGAAATACAAATGGCTAAAAGGCACATGAAAAAATGCTCCACATCACTAATCATCGGGGAGATGCAAATCAAAAGAACTATGAGGTACCATCTAATGCCACAGATATATGCGCACATCACAAAGAATGAGAACAAGATGTTCTGCCGGGGATATGGAGAGAAAGGAATTCTTATTCCTTGTTGGTGGGAATGCTGTCTAGTCCAACCTTTATGGGAAGCTAAATGGAGATTCCTCCCTAAAGTGGAAATGTAGCTCCCATACAATCCAGCTATACCACTCCCAGGGATATATCCTAGGAACACAAAAATACAATTTAAAAATCCCTTCCTCACACCTATATTCATTGCAGCACTATTTACAATATCCAGACTCTGGAAACAACCAAGATGCCCTTCAACAGATGAATGGCTAAAGAAACAGTGGTACATATACACACGGATGTACATGGAACCTATTATGCTAAGTGAAATAAGTCAGAGGGAGAGAGATAGATGCAGAATAGTTTCACTCATCTATGGGTTTTAAGAAAAATGAAAGACATTCTTGCAATAATTCTCAGAGACAAAAGAGAGGAGGGCTGGAAGGTCCAACTCATGACATGAAGCTTACCACAGAGTGATGAGTTTAGTTAGAGAAATAACTACATTGAGAACTATCATAACAAAGTGAATGCATGAGGAAAGTAGAAATCCTGTCTCAAATATAGGAAAGGGATGGGGAAGAGTGACAATTGGGACTTTGGTGATGGGAATGTTGCACTGGTAAAGAGGGGTGCTCTTTACATAACAGAAACCCAACTACAATCATGTTTTCAATCAAGGTGTTTAAATAACGATATTATTAAAAAAAACTGTGGTTTGAATTTACACAAATCTATGAATATTATATAATAGCTAAACATTGTGACATCTCCCCATTTTTCAGTAGCATCTATGTGCTGCTAACTGTAGTAGGCATGGGGATAATACAACAGAAAGGCACCACTTCTCCCACAGTGCTTGGTGTTTTGTGGAGACCAAGGTATCTAGGAGAGGGGTACAATGTGCTCCCTAAGACTTTTTTTTTTTTTGAAAGTGGGATGCGAAGTAGGTGTAGAGCAGAGGCAGAAGCTTGCTGGCTTGGTAAAAAGAAAGAAAATAGACTCTGAAGAGGAAGATCATTAAGTGTGCAGACAGGAAGATTCACTAAAGACAATGAAAAGGTTGAATGAGTGTATAAGTACTTGTTAAGTAGCATAAATTGAAAGGACACAGGAAAATAATTCCTTGGAGGATTTTATTTGCCAAACAAATGAATTATGGCTTGATGTGATAGGTGAAGGAAAGCCACAGAACAAACATTACATGAATGAGACATGTAGGAAGATCACATTAACAGCTTTGTGGATGACAGATTTAACAGCATAGTAAAAGACAAAAAGAGTACTTAAGAGGCTAATGTCAAAATAAATTAGAGTAACAGAAAAGGAAGACACATACGTGAGAGAGATTTTTGAGGTGAAAAATAATAGGCTATGTGGCTAGTCAATAGATTCATTGGTTTCTGGTGTGAACTGCAGAGGACGTAAAGACTTCTCACCACAAAGACAAAAAAAGCAGGCTGCAGAAATTGGAGTTCTTGACCCATTTAAATGGTTATTTAATCCCTATCCGACTGAAAAGTCAGGTATGCTGCAGGTAGATGGAAGGAAGTATTGGTAACATATTGATGATAGGGTAACATTGGATGACAGTGTTGGTGCCACCACAACTGTTTCAAGTACTGTATTCTTCCTATGCCTTTAGATGATTTTGTTCTAGAACATGCAGAGCACAAAGACATAGATCAAGCACTGACCTTGAGACACGAATGAACCACAAAGAATTTTAACTATATTCATATCATGGAAATAATTGTAAGATAACTTAAAATTTATATTCATGCTTACATTTTCATTCTAAACACCACCTGATAATTTAAGTTACAGGTCTTGTTTTGATCACTGCTTTTAAGTATGAAATTGTTTAAGACAGCTGATTTTGTTCTTCACACGGACTGTATAGAAAGAGGAGGTACAGTAAACGCACCCTATATGCACCTCAACCCAGAGCCTTGCCTGGTCTGTATTGGAAATTGGGGACAAAAAAAAAAAAAAGACAGCTGATTTTTATACTGAAAATTTTTTTTTGTTTGTTTGTTTTTTACCGCCTGGCCCCCTACTGAAAATTTTTTAAATTACTCCTATGAATGGGAAAGTCTCGCCTTTACTTATTTTTGCATTATAAAGTTATAAAGATAATAAAGAAAAGGGGGAAAGATACAGAAAGGGAAAATAGGTTCAAATAATCTATGGGGCCTTTCTTCTTTCCTTTCTAAGGAGAATGGGTTATTCATTGAAATTTTCTCTCTTTACAGGTGTATACCACATTTACTATGTGTCAAGGAGTGTTTGGGTTTCCACATTTGAGGTCCATTACCAAAAAGGTTCTGTAGTTTTTACTCTAGCCCCTGCCTGATATTCAAGTACAGTTAAGGAAAATAAACTAAGTTAAACTACATAGTTTGTAAGATGCAATGAAGTGGACTAGAAAATTAAGTGTTGGCATAAGGGTTGAACTTGGGTTTGACATCATGAGTGCAACACATATAGTTATGCAGTGACTCATGGCAATAAGAAATCTAAGTTTGGTTTAATGCTCCACTGCTACCATCTGAAACTTCTGTACATTTTTAAAAATAAATGACCTTCTAAAAAAAGTTTAGCAAGTTATCTCTCAAGTGAGGTAGGCCATTCTGCCATTCTGCTTGAAAGTTTTTGGGGGCCACACCTGGTGGTGCTTAGGACTTACTTCTGGCTCTGCCTTTAGGCATCACTCCTGGGGGTGCTTTGTGACCACATAGGGTATTGAAGATGGAATCTAGATCAGCTGCATGTAATGCAAGTACTTACCTGCAGTACATATAAGTCTCTCTGCTTACAATTTTTAAGTAAGGTGAACAAGGAAACCTACTGAAGAAGGAAGCAAATTGTTTCACCAGCTACAACTTCCATCTCTTTCTCACCTCTTCTGTCCTGGGAACCTGAGTCCATGCAGAGTACTGCTGATCTTCTTTGCCTCAGGCTTGAATACATTGGAAGCATAAACAGAAAAAACAGAAAATCTATTGCTTTTTTTCAGGGCCCCTACATATCATCTTAATACATATATTATAACTATAGCCACTCTTCATCTGAGGTCCATTTAAGATACTATTTTCTTAATCAGCCTGATATATTCATATCCATCCTGATCTACACAGTTCAGGTTTATATGTTATCTAAACCTTTTAGTATTTTATTTTTTAATTCAAATTTTGCATTTATGTTCTGGATGGTGGTGGTGGAAGATGGTACATGTTAGACTTTTAAAGGACTAAGGGAAAGATTATATCACAGTTTTAAAAAAAAATCCCAGCCAATAGAAACAGACCAAGTGATGAAACAGGGGTTTTCCTCATGAATCACAGAAAAAAAAAAACTTCAAACTCCAGAAGGGCAAATCTAGCCTTATGCCTATTATTGGTGATAACATTTGCTTGGAACACAGTTATAGCCAGTAATTCAGGCATGCATTTTTTATAGTCATTTTTATGGGACAACAACAGAGTTCAGTAATTGTAACAGAAAACACATACCCCCGAGCTTAAAATTATTTACTATCTTCCCCTTTACAGAAAATGTGTGTTAAACCCTGAATTAGGGAAACAGAAAGGAAACAGGACAGTCTAGTTTCATGGGTGAGGGGAAAAGTAATAAAAGACAGCGTTGCAGAGATAATATGAGGACAGATGATTTAAAGCCTTATGAGCCATTGCAATGGTAAATTGTAGAGTTTTTGAGGAGAGGACTTGGAATTTACCAGAATAAATGTGGTATTTGCCCTCAGAACAGTTTTAAGAAAGGATAGCAAGCAGAGATATATCTACTTTTGAAATAGTTATAAATGAAATTATAGTTTAGAACAATGTGCAAATGACAATTAGGAGTAGTACTAAAGAGAATTGTCCTGTTAGAATCAAATGGTTTGTGAGTGAACTGATTATGTAGTGTGAGAAAAAGATTATTTTCTTATGTGAGTAATAGAAGATGGAGTTGTCATTATTTGATTTGGGAAAGCTGGTAGAAGCAATGGGGATGCTGACAGGAGTATGAGCCGCTTGTGGGTTCAGTTTTAGACAATAAAAACTTAAAAATTTCAATGAAACATCCAAGTAGCTATTACAGAAAAATATATCATGTGGGAGTTTGAGAATAAAATGCTTCACAAAAAGAAAAGGAAAAGGGTATTTCCTTTTTGACGCAGCTAAAAAATGTGGTTGAAGAATGAACTACTAAAGTGAACATCTTAAAGTTTTTACTGATGACCATCATAAGAACAATTTCTGTGGAGTTCTATGAGTGAAAGCCAATTGGAATCAGCCTGAGAGAGAACATAAGGGAAGGAAATATATACCAGGAATATACACAACTCTGAGTTTGGCAGTGAAGAAAAAGAGAGAAATGGAAGTTCCCAGGAATAGAAACTGAATATAGATATTTTCTTTAACTGTGGAATTGTTTAATTTTTTTTAAATATTAGTATCTTGTTAAAAATATCTTAAATAGGGAATTATTGATGATTCCAGGGACAGAGTAAGTATTGCTTAAGTGCTGTCCTTGTAGGTTAAAGGGGATAAAATCATTTAAGTACCAGTCTTAGCTATAAACAGGGAGAGTTCTCAGCCCTGAGACACTGAGTTATTTAGGTAAATAATAAATCAAACAATATTGAATTTCACTCTTCCTACAATAAAGCCTCTTAATACAGTGTGAAGAGTTAGGGCATTAGTACATAATAAAGATCTTGAAGTTTGATTCACTATTTTGTCAATGGTAAGATCCAAGAACCCAAGTAGACTTCCAATATGTCAATGACTTAGTTTGCCTTTGATAATGAAATACAGTATATTTTGTTCACTGTAGTGCCCCAAAAAATAGTAATTTGTATAAACCAACCTTTTCAGGCACCAAATTGCTAATGCTAGCTGTCAGATAATGGTACTGAATTTATTTACACCTAGAAATAGTCATGCAGTCACCTGGGATTTTTCACAGGGCATTGTTCTATTTTGTGGATCTCTGTGACTATCCTCTAAATGAAATGTATTCACTCCATCTATAATTCTTTACAACTAAATTTTACTTTGGAAAATATTTTATTTCATAAAACAGAAAAAGTGGGGCCCAGGAGATAGCATGGAGTTAAGGCGTTTGCCTTTCATTGGTTCGAATCCCGGTGCCCCATATGGTCCCCCGTGCCTGCCAGGAACAATTTCTGAGCATGGAGCCAGGAGTAAGTAACCCCTGAGCACTGCTGGGAGTGACC
>PVKC010019177.1:0-19246 GCA_004027635.1 Crocidura indochinensis
TGAAATCAAACAAAAAAAGGTTCTTTGGGTTGTTTTTTTTTTTGGTGATTTTTTATTGTTTTGTTTTGTTTGTTTTATTAAATGAGAGAATATGGTTGACTGTATTTGTATTTACTTTCTCCATTTCTGTATAGGGCCACTTGAGATAAAAATCACAGATGAGAACCCTCAGGACTTTTTCATTATTCGTAGAATACGAATTTGAACATTTTTTAGCTAGAGGCAGCAAATTTAGCCTTCCATTTTTAAGCTCAAGATGCTGTCACATTTGAATATTTATTGCACAATAATTAATGTGTGTCTTTTGGTGAATAATATATTTATATAATCTCACACAGCACCTGAATTTTGACATGCACAGAGATCAGATACTGGTTTGATGAACAAATGGTACCAAGTGCATAATTTGATTTGGTCAAAGGACATTATTAGAGACTGTGAACCTCCTTTCCTCATTGTCTTTCCAAATTTCTTGGAAATGCTTTTACCTTACTAATACTCCCGCTTAAATTAGATGCTTTGGAAAATATTATTGAAATAAGTATTTCCCAGAAGATCAGGCCAGAAACATCACTGGACTTGGAATCCAACCCATTCACTGGTGAATGACTCAAGAGTTTAAGAAGTGGATCTATTTTTCAAGACATAATATAATATACCTAACCTTCACTTTTAAACTCTAGGAAAGGAGCAAAGTGGATACTTTGCTCTATTTTATTCATGAAATTAAGTATAGAATTGAAACATTATATCTCTATAAAATAATGTTTTGTCACTAAGAGCTAACAGTATCTACTAACAGATATTATTCCTTCTGAATGCCAGGCACTTTGGTCAAAATATCCTTTTATTTACCCCTACTCTACTTATCTGTCTTTTATGAATACAGTTCAAAAGCTAAAGAAAGCACAAGGTTTAAGACATTTACCTTACATCCCACTGATCCTTGTTCAAGTCCTTTGTCCCCCTAAGCACCACTAGGTGTCATTCCTAAGTAGTACAGGCCCAGTTGTATCAACTGATTCCATTCTTGACAGAGGTTTCCAACCTCTAATTCCTCCAAATAAATTTTAAAAAAAATGTGTGTGTGCGTGTGTACAGGTATAAATACACACATATTGGTCCCATTATTAACCGTCTCAATGTCAAGAATGGAATCAGTAATGTTATGATTCTGTTAAATAAAATAAAATGAGGAGGTTGGAGAGATAGTACAGCGATAGGGTGTTTGCCTTGCACAAGGCCAACCCAGGATGAGCAATGGTCAGATTCCCAGCATCCCATATGACACCTCGAGCCTGCCAGGAACAACTTTTGAGAGCAGAGCCAGGAGTTACTCCTGGTAACTGGGTGTGACCCAAAAACCAAAAAATATATAAATAAATAAAAAATAAATAAATGAGATAGAATTATTTCACTCATAAAAGAGTTCCATTGCTATTCTAGGTTACTTGACTTAAGGGGTGAACTTAATTTTTCTCCATTACTAATTTTTAATATTTGCTCTTAAGGCATAATTTTAGAGCAATCCTCCTGGATTACTTGAAAAGGATCTGAATAGAGCCTCATTATACAAAAATTTGAACTTCATTGTTTAATAAAAATGAATTAAGGGCCAAAACAGTGGCACAGCAGTAGGGCTTTTGCCTTGCATGAGACTGACCTAGGACGGACTGCAATCGATCTCTCAGAGTCCCATATGGTCCCCCAAACCAGGAGCAATTTCTGAGCTCATAGCCAAGAGTAACCCCTGAGCGTCACCAGTTTGGCCCAAGCACTTCCCCTAAACTCCGCCCCCTCCCAAAAAAACAACATGACTTTGACTTTCAATAAAGTTTGTTAAACCATCAAAAAATGGAAATTTTCATACGTATGAAAACTCTTCTTCCGGGCTTGTTACTTAGTGACCCAAAGCTTTTCAGTAGTCATTCTTATAGTATGCTGAAGGTGGTTGAACCATGAATAGAAGACAGTCAGCCTGATCTTAGCAGAAAGAATTTTCCAGAAACAGCATTTGGGGACTAAACATGGGTGGAAACTTCAAAGACCCTACACATGTCAGTGGCTATAAAGAGAGAGGTAAGAGAGAGATCCAATGAGCCTTGGCACCATCCATAAAACTGCACAAAATCTAGGAAAAAAGGCAGCATATTTAGGAAGATTTGAAGAGTCTTGGAAGGACATTCCACTAGGGTAAGGTGTAATCATTAAATTGGAGAGTCATGTTTCTTCTGCGTTATTTTTTTTCTATTTTCTGAAGAACTTGCTTCTTCAGTGTTAAGATAAGCTGAGGTGTATTCACAGAGAAGTGGCATGGTTATCAGTAATTTATATTAACCAGGAATCAGCAAAGACATAAAATTTCTATATGAAGTCTTTTTCTTTGTTTGTTTTTCTTCCTTCACCTTAGATGACTATTTAGCCATAAGGGGAAATTCTGCATAAAATATTGTTATAAGTTAGTGTTTTCATACTACTTGTATTTCATTTATTTTCTAATGAGATTTATGCACTAATCATTTTAATAATTTTATAATTACTCACTTATGATTGTTTGACTTAATTTACTCTATTATGGTTAGTTTATCTTACCTACAGTTGTTTATTCTAATCTGTGTACATTTTGTAACCTGTCATAAGACCTTTTCCTAAACAGCCATGAGACAAATTTTCCTTTCATTCGAAAACCAAACAAAATGACTCTAATTATTGATTAACATTGGTCCTGGGGTTCAAATATAATTCACTTGTCAAGATCTTTATTTTGCTTCTGGAACATAATAAAAGTTAATAATAGAAATAAATATTAATATTAATATTTCTTTTGTTACTTTATACCCTGCTATATATTCCAGTCTAATCAATTATATAATTATTTTTTAACTATTAAGCTGTTGTCATGAAAACTAAGGGGAAATTATTCAAGCAGATAATTTTAGACACAAAAATCAGTAGTTGGAATTATGACTTTTCATGTTTACTGAAAAGTTATCATATTAATGTTTATATATTTTCAAAACACCACATATTCATGGAGAATAAATCTCCAGCTGCCTCAACAGTTAAAACTAAGACACATTATTGTCATTAATGTCTCCATTGTTTATAAATTATGGGATATTTTTATGCTTAAATTGATGTAGCCCTGATTAACTGACATTCCCCCTTTATACACAGTTCTTGGGTTGATTAGAATATTTTGTTTATAGATGTCTGGAGGGAATTGAGTGAAAACAAAATAACCAGAATGATATGGCTCCATGCCAGCAGATAAAAGTTTTCACAAGCTTAAGTGAAAACTAAGAACTTAATACCCAAAGCTCTAAAAAGTCTTTGACTATTCTGCTATGGTTTGCAAGAGAGGTAGGTTGGAGGTTCTTTTGGAGTCATCAAGCCTTTCCTTTTATAATCCACTTAATTTTTTTCAAGGACAATCATATTACGTGAAATATATTGCTGTAAGTTGAATGGATTTTAAATGAATAATATAAATTCTTATAAGATCCATTTTCAAGTATGATCCATATTGATCCATTTCTTAAATATGATCCATTCCTTAAATACAAGAAGCCATATTCATTGATTTCTGAGCAAAGAAAATTAAAATAGAAAATATAAGCTATGTGCCCTTGAATTTTATTACTCATCATATTTTGCATATTGAAAAACAGTTAAGTTTAGTGAAAATTATCAGTATATAAATTAACCTTCCCCATGATCCATAGAGAAAGAAGAAATATAATTGGATATGGTATTAGATGTGAAAGTTTCTAGAGAAATGATCCAAGAAACCTAATAAATAATTTTATTAATGAACTTTGTTTAAAAGTCTATTTAATAACTAAGGATATGTCTCAGTAGTAGATGATTTATTTTGCTTGTGCTAAGCTTGGGTTCAAATCTTGGCATCACATGGTCCTTAGAGCTGAGCAAGGAGTAGCCCAAATCCTTGATGACTGAAAATAGAAACAAAACCAAACAACGAGTATTTAGAATCAAACAACAAAATGATAAATGCTATATAGCATTAAATATTGGGATTTTAATTTACCAGGTTGAAGAGCATACCACAGATTAACTTTCTTTTTTTTTTTTTTTTTTTTTGGTTTTTGGGTCACACCCGGCAGTGCTCAAGGGTTACTCCTGGCTCCATGCTCAGAAATTGCTCCTGGCAGGCACGGGGGACCATATGGGGCACCGGGATTCGAACCAATGACCTTTTGCATGAAAGGCAAATGCCTTACCTCCATGCTGTCTCCCAGGCCCCAAATTAACTTTCATTATATCCTTATTTTGGGATAAAAAGTATGATATTATTTGTAAAATGTAGAGAATTGAACTGATAGGAAAGAGCAAAGGCATTAGATTATAAAACTGTAGACTTGGAGAGGGTAATATTTCAAAATTAGTACAGTTTGTCTTGCATGTGGCAGACCCTGGTTTGATCTCTGGCACTTCATATATATCTACCCAAACAAAATGAAAATCAAAGCAACATAGATTAAGAGATTGGGGATGGTTCATGACTGCCTCACAAGTTATAATGCATGAGATCAATCCCTGCTACTTCCTATATAGCTTAGCATCCTCTCAGCAATTCTGCTTTTATGTATTCCCTTTGCATCTCAGGATAGTGATCTTGGGTTCCTTTGCCTAAACAACACCCAAAGTTAGAGTGTAATCCCCATTATGTGTTCCAACTTTAGAAAGATGTGGAAGAAGAGCTGAAAACCACAAGTGTGATGCCCAAAAACCATGCTTTTGTGCACCACTGTGGTCCAGCTATAATATCCACACAAAAAAAACACAATTGTGTGTGATCCTTGAGCACATATTAAGTCATCCCAGTTCAAATGTGATGAGCAGTGGATTAAGTGATTATGTGAACACCACAACCAACTATGTGACCCCTACTGTGCACTATAGATAAGGCTGTATGACTCTTCAACATTGCATTAAGGGTACCAAAGAGAAGAAAAAGTTACTAAAAGCAACACCACCAGGGTTTAAATTTTGTTCTGTCCACTGATGGACTGAACCATCTTTGGTCTTTGAGTTAAGTCCTCTAAGCTTTCTTTATTTCATCTGTGAAAGGAGATAATGATATCAAGTCCATAGGACTGTTAAGAAGATTGAATCAAGAGGTACCTTTGTAGCTATATCAAATAATATATATCAAATATAATATATAATAACTATATCTAAACTTAAATGGTGAATGCTACTCTGACATATTATCCCTATTGCCATCATAGCTTTCTGAAAGAACACTCCTTTAGACTCTTCTTTTTTTTAAATTTCTTAATTATTAGATAATCAAAAATAAAAAGAAGCAGTGATATTAATAGAATCTAAATATAATTAAGATAAACCTCTAAAACCAGTGTGGTTTTAGTTATTGCCTATAGATTTAGATAAGCCAAACTATGGCGGTCAAGTCAAGTACAAAAAAAATTAAATCTGTTTCTGATTTTCAAAATTTCTCTGTAATTATCATACCAGGCAACCCTCTCATACTTGAATATTTTTTTCTATTGCTATTTTTTTCACTTTTTTCACATCATTTGCAGGGTAATGTATTTTAATTGCTGTTGGAACTGTGTCTTGACAATATAACTATGCCTGAATTGAACTGTTTTATTTGCCTTCACAAAATTCCTTAAATAGATACAGGTGTAAAATGAGAGATGTGGCAAGAGGACATAGAAAACAATCAACCATAATAGGCAATCTTCCCTAACTATGAAATCCTTTATTTCTCTTATTATTCAAAAAAGAATGAACAGATGAATCATCTAAGCCCAAGTTCTCTAAGAACAGAGAATTCATTAAGTGCTCACTAATCAATTGATGAACAAAACCTGCTTGCACACTTAGAAATTAAAATATTTACAATCACCCAAAGTCTGAGATGGTCTATTTTTATTTTTCTGTTCTACACGGTTTCAAAAGAAAAACATAGGAAAAAGTAGTCCTGTGTGAGATTTTTGTAGGTTAATTTTTTAAATAATGAAGTCAACAAAAATAGTGAGAAAAATCTTTGATATTTTTTTCCCCAACCACTATGTCAGCAAGTAATGATTGTTCAATTGGAATCAAGTATGGGGAGAAACAATATTTATGGGCTTATTAAGTAATGAAAGATATGAAGCCTGATTCATCCTAGGCCTCACTTCCCTTTCCCCACTTTACCTCACTTCCCTTTCCCCATCTCATCATAATAACTAACAATGGTACAGTTAAATCCATCACAGAATCTTCTACAAGCTACAGCGGACATCTCTGCTTGCCCTCCTTAAATGGAGGAAGTTACATTGTCAGTTCAATGAACAGAGCTGGACTGGAAAGGAGCTAAGGGCCAAGGAGCCAATCTGGCTCCAAATTACCCTTTGCTCTTCCAAGTCTGTTTGGGTAAAGCTTCTCCTGTGAGCTTTCAGCCTCAGTTTCTTCATCTCTAAGATGAAAATAGGATAGTAATTTTATCATAAAGTTGCTGTGGGATGAAATTTTATGGGGGAGTTTAGAATCCTCTTATCATGGTAACAGTTTTTTTTTTCTCATGTCAGCTGTTCTTACTGTTCTGTGTATGAAATCTCATTTGTGGGGACCAGTTCAAGGGCACTTGGACAATCTATGATCTGAAAAGGTGAGGAATTATAGAGGATCTGAGTGTCCTCAATTTGCTTGTGATCACCCAGGAGGGAAGCCTGAAACACGAAAAACATCACAGCCAGATAGTTTCATAGATTAAAAATACTACATGCAGCAGGTTCCAGTTAGTCCCCGGTTGCTGCTTATGATCTTATGAGTAACTTTGGGTGTCTCTTCTGAGCACAGAGCAAAAAACAGTACCTACGCACCCACAGGGATGCCCCCTGCCTCATTAAAAAAATAAAATAAAATAAAATTTAATGTGAATAAAATAAGGCTGGAAAATAAGAAAACCTTTGTGTGTCACCAAAAGACTGGTGCTGAAATAGGACTCTTAAGGTTCTTCTCAAAATTTGGCAAAACAATTTCAAATATATATATTTCAGTTTGTTTGATCTGCTTGTTATACTCTGCATATTTATAGTGCATAAACATATTATAGTGCATAAACATTTTGTTTATAAATCTAAAAACTTTATTTTCACCAGGATAGTATCAGGAAAGAATCTTTTTTTCTATTGCTATTATTTCACTTTTTTTAAACTGGGGGAAGCAATATTTCACCCTTTTTCTGAAGGTTACACAGAGGTTAAGAACAAATGGCATTAAATATCCTTTTGAACAGAACTCTTTCCTGTCTTCAGGCACATTATCAACAAACAAAGGAAATGTGAAGAGGAAGTGAGATTTTCTAGGACAAAATAATGAGATGACAATAAAATGGCATAAGCATCAAAATCTGAAGACACCGGATAACTGATAAACAAAACACTCTATGTTTAAGGCATCAATGTTTTATCTCATTTATTTCAGTGTCTCTAATGTTGTGTGCTTAAAGTTCTCCATATGAAGAGACTTCCTTTTGTCAGACTCATTCAAACTGAATTCTTCAGCTGAGGAACCAAGTGCTGGGCGACTGTATGAAAGTTCTCAAATGCTAGAAATAATCTCACCTCTAAAACAAGCCTTTATATCAGCTCCCTAGCCTGTGGAAGACAACATCCAGAAAGCTGCCTTGACAATCTCCTTCACTGGAGGAAGCAGTTTATGCAAAGCCTATAGAGTGACCCCATGTGGTCGTTTTGAAATGCGAACTCTAAAGAGAAACTGCACTTTTTATTTTGCATAGCATAGATTTTTACTAGGAAAGAACACACTAGAAAGGCAACAAAAATGATAGTTCAACTTTAATGAAAAGGTTTCTGTCTTTCTAGAAAAAAATATGAATAAAACTTTGCTTAATGAATTATGGAAGTTTATTACATGTGTACCATTATGTCATTTTTATATTGCATCATTTTTAATAACAATTCATTTATATCTCAGTGATTTTACCACTGGAAGTCCTATACTGTTTGTTGTTGTTTTTCAAAACATAATTGACCCCTTTAAACTTATTAAAATAAGCTTCTGTAACACAAGCGACTAAAAAAATATAGTAAAAATTCTGCCTTATACTTTATTGTGTCATATTCTGGGAGTTCATTTTAGTGTAATTAAATGACTTAACATGAATTAAAAATAGATTGCAACCTCAACCTCACAATCAGGGAAGTCAGGATGGAAATAATGGACCCCAATCTCCCAATCTGTCTACCCATACTCCCCTAATGAACAAATAGATAGAAAATCTTGAGAGAGAGAGAGAGAGAGAGAGAGAGAGAGAGAGAGAGAGAGAGAGAGAAGCTAGGAAATTCATTTAAGAAGCTTTAGCAGGGACCCAACGGTATCTACAGTGAGTAAAGAGTTGGCAACACAGACTTGGCCCTGGTATCATTCCCAGGACCACATATGGTCCCCCAAGCCTCTCCATGAGTGATCACTGAGCATAGAGCCAAGAGTAAGCACTTCCAAGAATGATCCCTGAACACTGCTAGGTCTGGTTCCAAAATAATGGAGCAATTTAGAAATCATAAAGAAGTTTTAGCAAGAAGGAACAAACAACAAAACAGCAAACAGATACAATGCCCACACCATAATAGCAAAAAGAAAAATGTGCCTGAACCATCCCGTCTCTTGGCACTTTTCACCACCAAGAGAGAATAACCCACGCTTAATTCTGGAATCCATCTCTCTAGATGCAACATCTCTTAGGATCTCGCCTGAGAAGGAACTTCAGAGGAGAAGAACTGGGAAAAGCAAATCTTGTCCAAGCTTTTCCTCATCGTGGGTGTGAGTATCCAGGACTACTGGGTATAAATGAAGCATCAGACGGTATAAAGCTTCAATAATTGGATCACTGTTGCACCCCCTTGAGATTCTCTGAAGTGATGCCCTATTTTACATCTAGTACCAGATTCTAGATATTTCTACTAATCGTTGCCATGGAAAGATTTCCTACCAGATCCTCGGCACCTGCATTTGTATCGCTGCAACAGCAGCCTTAGATCCTCTTGTTGCCCTAAACCAATCTCTGTTCCTGAAATGACTAATTCTCACTTTCCCTCTTTGTCTCTCTTGTCTAGTCTTTCTACTTTGAAGCAGGATTGTTGATTTGTACTTAAGTTAATGTGTAGTTTACAGTACTGTGTTCAAACTGCTCTTTTCTTTTCCTGACATTTTTTACGAAACTCTTCAGTTGGCATTGCCTAGAACTAAAAAGTAAATAAGATAATATTTCTTCATGTTTAGTCTTAACACCATCAAGAATAACCTAATAGGTAGGGAAATAATAATACATAAAGCATATCTATTTGTTTGTCCAACAAAGCTATTATGTTCATTGGATCTGTATTAGGAATGTCAGGGAAAGATGGAATGAAGAACAAGTTCTCATTTTATGTTAATATATAAAATACAATATAAAAATTATATAAAATATAGATAAGTAAAATATATCTATAAATGTATAGATCTAAAATAAGATAAATATGGAGATAGTATTGCAGAGAGGAATCTAGCATACCTGGGTTCAATCCCCAGCATTTCATATGAAATTCTCAACCTCCTAGGTATAATTTCCTGAGTCTGCTGCCAACAATCAGCCCTGAGCATTGACAAGTGTGCCACCACCACCCCCGCCAAAAATAAATATATATATAAAGTTAAAACATAAGAATTGTCACTGGTGGGCATGTTAAAATTACATAAATCAACAGCAGTGACCTGTAATTATAAAAGTTGAGAAAGAGGGGCCAGATAGTACGGCAATAGGGTGTTTGCTTTGCATATGGCTGACCCAGGATGAACCATGGACCATGCATCCCCAGGCATCCCATATGACCCCCCAAAGCAGGAGAGATTTCTGAGTGCAGAGTCAGGAGTAACCCCTGAGAATAACCAAGTGTGTCCCTAAAACAAAAAACAAACAGACAAAAAAAGTTGAGAAAGAGTCCTTTGGAAAATAAAGCATATAGGAGAAGAGTTTCCAAGCCAGGGAAGAATTACAGAAATATTAAACATAAAATAAACATATATCCACCCACCTCAGCCAAATTTAACATGTGTATGTGGGAGATCTGTGCTTAAAGCTTGAATGAGACAAAATCATAATTATCATTACTGCAAAGAAGAAAGACAGGACTACAAGGAACTTGAGGTCCTGGCAACTTTTTCAAGCATGAAGATGAAAGTATTAGAAACTATATGATATGTAACCACAGTGTCTACACTTGGCTGTGAATTTCTCCTAAAGCCAAAACCTAGTACACTGAATGTTCAATAGATACCATTTTATGCCTAGACAAAAGACAACAGTCATGTGCAGTTGGATATATTTACAGAGTACTAGTCTTTCTGGTGCTGGACCATAAAACAAAAGGCATTCTCATTTCCTCTAAGGAACTACATTAGTGGAGAAGTGAGGGAGCACACTATAAAATGCTCACCCATATTTTGTGATATACAGCATTCTTTCTGATATGTAATAATATTTCATTGTTGTTTTGATTTTCATTCCCCTAACCATGAATTATAATGAGCACTTTGTCATATACCTATTGGCTTCCTTATGTCTATAGAGTGGAGTTGACATTACATGCATGGAAAATCATTACTACTATTGTAAAACATGGAATCTCAACAAATTAAAATAATTTAAAGATTCTCCACTCATTGAGAATTTGGATAGGCTCTGCTCAAAGAGGAATAAATAAAACTAGGATGACAACAAAAGACGTTCAATAATAGAATTAAAATATAACCCAGAATAGGGGGTCAGAGCAGTGGTGCGAGCGATAAGGCATCTGCCTTGCCCAAACTAGCCTAGGATGGATTGCTGTTCGATCCCCTAGCGTCCCATATGGTTCTCCAAGCCAGGAGCAATTTCTGAGTGCATAGCCAGAAGTAACCCAAGTGTCATCAGTGTGGCCCAAAAACCCAGAAATCAGTTATCTATCAAAAGATTCATAGGATTATCATTCGTTCATCAATATTTAGAACTTGAAACCAATCATGCAAGTGATTACTTAATGGTCTGGAATTTATTGATTCTTCATTTTAACATATCAATAATTATAATAAACAAATATGTATTTACTAAAACATCAAAATTTCACATAACTGTGTTGGTCTACTTTATAATTTGTGTTCAATATCTACACAGTAAGCCTATATATCACATAAAAGTATTTTGACTAGATGCCTATAGAAAATTTGAAGAACCAGCTTTATCTTGGTAGTAATAATACTGTCTACATATGTAAAACATCTCAAATTTTATCTAAAATGTGTATAGATATCTTGGTTGATTTATTTTGAAGGACTTTTTGCCATTGCAGTTTCTGGAGCAAAAAATAAAAAGCATTATAATTTTCAAATATTCTTTCTAATGCCCATGTTGAAGCAAATGCATAAACTACTAGAACAGACTATGCTATTTTCATGAAATTCAATACATAAGACCTGACTATCGTCCTTTGAGATCAAAAGTCTTTGAGTTCACACTTGCCTTCTAATCTATAAATGTATTTCTAAAGAGATTGTGGGAGCCAGTGTTATTTTCCTTGGGAATCCCCTGCTTTTCTAACAGGAATAATTTACAATTACTGCATCTCTAGCTTGACCATAGCACATTAGTGAAATCAAGTGAAAATGACATTTCCCGGGAACGCAGTAACCACCTCCATCAAGCTCTACCTAGATTTGCACCCCAGTTATTCTGGAAAATGAAATTAAATTCCATGTACTGTTTTCCTTAGTGAATAGAAACAACTTTGTTTTTCAGCACTGAACAATCTTCATCTTAGCATGACCTTCAGATATTGATGGTAAGATCACTTTGATTTGGAAATCCACTTTCCTTTCAGGGTGTTTCTATTGAAAATTTTTGCCTCTCAAACTGAAAAAAAAAGTATTTAATTTAAAGTGCAAGCATATAATTTGCTTCCAGAAACCAAAGCAGCCTTGTACACAGAGAAGGTCCTTACTTTTTTCCTTTGGGCATTCTCATAGGGGTTTCAGGTAAACACTAACAAGTTTGAATCAAACTCTTGTTTCTTTTTGGTTTTCATTGTTCTACAAGATTGCAAATATCTATAAATTTTGGGGGACTACTCCTCACCATGTCCACCATAGAAATAGCTCTTTATTACTGTCTGTTGGATTCCTTATATCAACCAAATTTGCCCATCTAGTTTGGTGACTTCATTAAACAGTCTATGACTGTGTTTTCACTAACACCATCTATAACCTTTTGATTCATTTTTTTTCTATATCCTACCTATAAATTAGATTACATGATATATATCTTTGAATCATTTCACTTAGCATCAACCCCCTTAGCTTCTATCTAATATTTCAGCTTGTATTGTAGCTGTTTTAATTTACTGTGTGAACATATATGTACAAATGTCTATGCCTACACCAAAAATTCTTTACAATTTATCTGTTGTGAAGCATGTGGTTCCTTTCAAGGTCTCAGATAAAGTAGATAATGCTCTTTTGAATAACTATGCATTCTGTTTAGATTATCACTTTGTTTTCTTAAGATATCTACCCAGAAGTTTAATTGCTGCATCATGTAGAGGTTTGTTTTTTGTTTTGTTTTGTTTT
Source organism: Crocidura indochinensis (assembly GCA_004027635.1). NCBI lineage: Eukaryota > Metazoa > Chordata > Mammalia > Eulipotyphla > Soricidae > Crocidura > Crocidura indochinensis. Next base: position 12,643 of record PVKC010019177.1, read on the forward strand.
GCATCCTTTTTTCTTAGAAACCTACATTTTATTTCTATGAGTTCTTTCATGAACCAGTACTAACTTGCATCCTTAACAATAGTATATAAGGGATCCTATCTATCTATCTACCAATCTATCTATCTATCTAGTTCCTTACCAATAATTGTTTTTCTAGAGTTCTTTATAGAAATTATTCTTTTAGATAAGAGGGTCATGTCTAATTATCAAAGATAAATACTCTGGGGGCTGGGCAGTGGCGCTGGAGGTAAGGTGCCTGCCTTGCCTGTGCTAGCCTAGGACAGACTGCAGTTTGATCCCCCGGTTTCCCATATGGTCCCCCAAGCCAGGAGTGACCTCTGAGCGCATAGCCAGGAATAACCTCTGAGTGTCACTGGGTGTGGCCCAAAAACTCAAAAAAAAAAAAAAAAGATAAATACTCTGACAATAAACATGGTTGGAGCTTTAGTAGTCTAAGTTAAAATAAGGATCATCAGTTTAAAGTAGTGTCCATTTCAATATGGTTAAAAGTTAATAAATAATGGCATTTATCATTGTAATAGGTAAAAGTGTAAGACCTTTATTATAAACATATAGTGCTAAAAATTGAAATATGTGTAGAGTTATTATCTTCAAATGTATGCATTTTGCCAGACATTCAACCCAGAACATTTCATGCCAAGTGCTTTGATCCTAAGGAACATTCCCTGCATGAGAAATTAACTTGTATTTATTTTTCTTGCACAAACCAAGTAGTACTTGGGATTTACTCTCATATTTTGCTACAGAAGCAATCCTGATGGTGTTTGATATCAAACTGGGGTCAGTTTAAAATTAAGATCCTTAATCCCTGTTCTAAGACAGTCAAATGAGTTACTTTCTCTAACATATCTGTGTAAATAATCAATATCTATTGTGCTTGAGAAAACAAACATAATAAAGTGCCACAAATTTGGGGCTAACACTTGCAAAAAAAGTGAAATCAGACCCCCAGCTAACACCATGTACAAAGGTAAAATTCAAATGGATTAAATACCTTGATATCAGACCTGAAACCATAAGGTATATAGAACAACACGTAGGTAAAACACTCCATGACATTGAGACTAAATCATCTTTAAGGAGGAAACAGCACTCTCCAAATAAGTGGAAGCAGAGATAAACAGATGGAAATATATTAAGCTGAGAAGCTTCTGCACCTCAAAGGAAATAGTGCCCAGGCTACAAGAGCACCCCACTGAGTGGGAGAAACTATTCACCCAATACCCATCAAATGAGGGGCTAATATCCAAAATATACAGGGCACTGACAGGACTTTACAAGAAAAAAACATCTAATTCCATCAATAAATGGGGAGAAGAAATGAATAGATACTTTGTCAAAGAAGAAATACAAATGGTGAAAAGGTATGTGAAAAAATTCTCCACATCACTAATCATCAGGAAGATGCAAATCAAAACAACTATGAGGTACCATCTCACACCACAGAGATTGGTGTACATCACAAAGAACAAGAACAAGCAGTGCTGGCAGGGATGTGGAGAGAAAGGAACTCTTATTCACTGCTGGTAGGAATGCCGTCTAGTCCAAGCTTTATGGAAAGCAATATTGAGATTCTTCCAAAAACTGGAAATTGAGCTCCCATACAATCAAGAGATACCCAAGAGATACCACTCCTAGGGATATAACCTAGGAACACAAAAAAACAATTCAAAAATTCCTTCCTCACACCTATAATCATTGCTCCACTATTTACAATAGCCAGACTCTAGAAACAACCAAGATGCCCTTTATCAAATGAATGCTAAAGAAACTATGGTACATATACACAATGGAATATTATGCAGTCTTCAGGAGAAATGAAGTCATGAAATGTTCCTATACCTGGATGTACATGGAATCTATGATGCTTAGTGAAATATGTCAGAGAGAGAAAAAGATGCCGAATGGTCTCACTCATCTATGGTTATTACGAAAAGTAAAAGACATTTTTGCAGTAATTCTCAGAGACAAAAGAGATGAGGGACAGAAGCTCACAACATGAACCTCACCGCAAAGAATGGTGAGTTCAGTTAGAGAAATAACTACATTGACAACTATCATAATAATGTGAATGAATGAGGGAAGTAGAAAGCCTGTCTTGAGTATAGGCGTGGGTGGGTCTGGGAAGGAAGGAGATTTGGGACATTGGTAATGGGAATGTTGCACTGGTGAAGGGGGTTGTTCTTTACATGACTGAAACCCAACTACAATTATATTTGTAATCAAGTTGTTTAAATAAAGATATTAATTAAAAAAAACAAGTTTGGGACTAAAGTTTGGGACACAGTAAGAAGGGCCTTTGCTTTGCTAGTACCCAACTCAGGACCAACCTGATTCAATTCCTGGCTCCCCACAAGGTCCTCTGAGCCTTTCAGGAGTATTTCTTAGTGCAGAGCCAGGGGTAACCCCTGAGCATCATGGGATGTGGCAAAAATAAATAAAGTGCCACAAGTGAAAGCTTAAATCTAGCCATAATATACTTATAAAAGAACATCAAATACCCATTTATAATAATAGTATATTTTATTTATAATTCAATTTACAAAATCCATTGTCATTCTGACTTTATATATGTGTATGCATATGTGTGTATAGATATCACTCATATCCAAACATGCTGAAATTGTCTAAAATAATTATTTTCCATAGCTTTCAGACAGAAATAGAATTCATCCTTTATCAATAGTTTCTTTCCTCTCCGGAAGACATTTTTTGAAATGTAAGTAAAAATGTACAAACCATGCATCATGTTGCTCTTATTTATGTATTGAGTATTCTTTATTTCTTCCTAACATTCTGTTTTTGTGGGATACTCAGACCTACCATGATAATCACATTCTCCTTCTTGCAGACAGATGCCAGGATCCATAATTTCCAAACTAGTTACATCCTTCATGGCACTAATTAGCTTCTGAGTGTTCTGCTAAATATTATAGTCCAGTTGCCTTTGTATGACAAAATACCATATATGGAAGAGTGGCTTCAACAACAGACACTTCAATTTCACAATATTAAAAGCTGAGAAGCTCGTGATCGAGGGACACTCAATTTCATTCTAGCTGCCATTCTTACATGCAGAAAGTTTCCTTCCTGTGCTGTCCATGATAGACAAAAGCCAGAATCTTGTTGTGTGTTTCTTTGTCTAAAGGTGACAATCCCATGGTGATGCCTCTACTTCCTGACCTAATTACCTCTAGTATCTCCAACTATCATTACAGTGGGAATGAGGGCTTTCACCTATAAACTTGCAGGAATAAGGCAAAGCACAGTTTAGAACAGGATAATAGGGATTTCTCTAGAATTATTATAAGCCATAAAAGTAATTAGTTAATGATTTGATGCTTCTGGGAAAAGACTTACATAATCACTTGTTCATTCTCCTAGCAGTTTATTTTCTTAATAGGATTTAAATCCCTGCTTTTGAGGTGCTTTGGGTGTTAGGATTGCCAATGCTCATTGGCCATTAGATCTCATTAAACAGTGTCTTTGGTGTCCTCATACAAAAGAAAGATTAATATGAGCAAATCAAAGATAAGAGACAACATGACATAAAACCATTCTTTGGTCCTCTCAAAAACACTATTATACACATGCCCCTAGATTTTTTAAATCATTAGGTACACATCATATATCAGTTTGCTGACTTATGCAACAATCTACTATAAACAATAAAACCTATAAATGCACTTAATATAAACAATATACATTTTGGACCTTTTGTAATAAGCACATTTATAGATTAAGTATGTTGTAAGAATATGCTATGAATTCCATTAGAGGTTGGGAGTAAAAAATATATGAGCAAGATAAATTTAATGAAGTCATTGTCTTTTAGGTTCGAAATTTGCAGACAATTATAAAGCAATAGGCATTTTATATTCATATTTGCAAGTAAATGCCACTGGCAACCTTTATTTATCAGTGCTCTTTACATTCATTTAGGTTTTAGTTTATTTTGTGTTTTTATTAGAAAATGTTGAATTACCTCTTTGTATAACAATGGATGGCCAAAAGCAAATAATGTTAGTGTATTATTATTAGGTCATAGAGTTCCCATTTATTCTAAATTTCTGACCCTGAAGAAATAAAATTGACTCCAGTGTAGCATAGTAATGTTTCCCACAATATGCATAAAAATATGTCTTGCTAGAATTAACTAACAGCAGCAGAATTTTATATGTATAAACAATATTTGTTTTATGAATTTGCTTTTTTAATAAGAAAGATACCAAGGCAAAGATCTTATATTTAAAATAGTCAAGGTATTAACTGTTTAATTATAAGGACTTCAAAAAATCTGTTCTGTGTTTTCAAGAGCTAGATTATATATATCAGAACTTGTAGAAGAGAACAAATATTTATTCGTTCTTGACCTGAGATATTGAGTCAATGAACTTGCATGTGAGCACCATGCTCATTTTCCAGCACCACATTATTCTCGGAGGACCACTGAGAGCAACCCAACCACAGAGTTAGAGCCAGGCACTGAGACTGCTGTTGTAACTCTGAGCCAACAGAAACCAAAAAACAAAAGCCCAAAACAAAATACGATTTCTCTCTGCTGTGTTTTTGTAGGGCCACTGTTTTGTTTGCTCATTTTTATTTTTTCATTTTATTAGTTGAAACTAGACAATACCTGTAGGGTTGTGCTGTGTTCTAAGATCTTGGTGGTTTCCAATATAAAGCAAAACAAAACAAAAAAATAGTTCTTGAAGAAAATATCTCCTAGAGAGATATCCTAGATATATTTACATCATTTCATTTATTTATCTACTTAAAAAGTGCACTGTCAGTAATAGGCAAATAAGGAACTATAATAAGGGGTGATCATAGGACAGAATCTGCTGAATTTTAATACCTGGAAACTGCCATAAGAGAACTTTAATTGTGATTACTGAGTAAATTGTCCTTTGTAATACAAATAATAAAGAATTGAGGGCCGGGGAGATAGCATAGTGGTAGGGCATTTGTCTTGCATGCAGCTGACCCAGGACAGACCTGGGTTAGATTCCTGGCATCCCATATGGTTCTCTAAGCCTGCCAGGAGCTATTTTTGACAGCAGAGACCTGAGTGCCTCTGGGTGTGGCACAAAACCCAAAAAGAGCTGAGCCTATCTTATTGTGAACAAGATATGTATTTGTGTATGCGTCTGCTTGCGTGTGTGTGTGTGTGTGTGTGTGTGTGTGTGTGTGTGTGTGAAAAGAAGAGGGTCTAATAAGCTATGATAAGAAATCTAGAGAATTTTTATCTGACTGACTGGGTGTTATATTCAGTCTCAAGACAGAGGTGTACACTCTGTTCCCAAAAGAGTGACTATCCATGATGATACTCCACCTTATCTCACAACTAGCATTCAGAGATATTGTCATTTTAATACTAAGGACCCAAGCATTTCCTCTGATATTTCTATATTGGAGTGTCATGAGAGTGAGCAGGTCAAAGTGCTTGTCTTGCATTCAGACATTCTTCTTTTAGTTCCCAACACTACTTATGATCCTCGAAGCAATAAAGAGATGAGTCCTCAGCATAGAACTAGAAGCACTTACATTGAGCTCTTTTGAGTGTGGCCCTTCTCCACCCCCCAATTCAGGCATCAATAAGCCTCATAAAAATTAATGAAACAGAAAACTATGTTCTGCTTTGCATGGAATGGTTGTCTTTTCATCTCTTGTGCATCTGATAAGGCACTACAACTACAATAAGGAAGATCTACATCTGGTTAAAATATGAATAAATGTGAGTCCAGGAATATTAAGTATATTTATTAGCCTAGGGTTGTTTGAGATGTTAAAAATTTTAATGCATTTGTGTAAGGGCTCTACATATATCTAAAAAATATGTACTAAAATATTAGACAGAGTCATGAAGATTTTAGAACAAACTAAAACACTGTATAATGTATTTCTATACCCCATTGTTCAGTGCAGTGCTTGAGAACACTTGTGTTTCAATGAGTATTTGCTAAACAATTACTTTTTAAAACGTATTTATTGTGTTTATGTATGCATTGATTTTTACAAGTCTTGGTAAGAATTTCAAGCATTTAATATTATAGCTCAAATTCATCTTTAATGCCAGTGTATCTTCATCAGTGACCCCGTTTTTCTTCCTTTCTCTACTCTGCCTTCTTAGCAAACACTTAAATTTTATTTTAATTTCTTTATTATTGAGCAGAGTTTTCTTATAGTCACTAAATTAGAAAATGTTGGTTTAAATAATGCAAACCACAATGTGAAAAAAATAGGGGGGAAGCAATTTCCCTAGGCTGGACCAAGGAAGGGGTTGAGGAGTGGGAATGTTGTAATTAGAGTACTTAAAGATTTTTTAAAAGTGGTTTACTTTACAAATTATGGGTCAAATACTCTCAATTTTATAACTATGTCCTAATTCTTTATTTCCACTGGCTTCTGTATATTTTTTTATTTGGTCCACACCAGGTGACACCCAAGGATTACTCCTGGCTCTGTTCTTGGAATGCTCCCAGAATCGTATGGGATGCCAGAGTTTAAACTCGGGTCAGATGCATACAAGGCAAATCCCCCATCCACTGTGCTATCGTTCCAGCCCTTTATTTGTATTTTT
>PVKC010019178.1:0-19228 GCA_004027635.1 Crocidura indochinensis
TCTGCCTTCAAAGAGTATCATTTAAGCACAGTAAATGACTAAGGTGATATTACTTGAATAAAAAGTCTGTCTCATTAGGTGACAAACTCCAAGAACAGGAAATTTCTTGTTCTGAAAAGCTGCTAGACCAGTCTCCACCCTCTCCACCTTATGGAATTAGTACCTTTCCACTCTGAGACAACTTTAATATGGATATTCATGGCAGCATCACACTTGAATGTAATAAAGTTTAAATATTCAGTTTTTTTCTTCCCCCACTAAGAAGCAGCAAACAATATATTTGGGATCTTCATTGAATATTTTTTGGCAAGGAAGAAGAACCATCATGCAATTTTTATATAAAAGCCTGTTTTTTCGACATCTAATTTAAAACTTGTTAAAATCACATACCAACTTTGGAAAATTTGACTATGAGCCCAGACATTCTTGGGATCATAAAATTTACATAAGAACACTTTAACCATATAAAGATGTAATGCTTCTTATTATCTATAGGAATATCATTATGTAACTAACTAATAAAATACACATGATTCCCTAACAAAAATTAAGACCCCAAAATGTTAGACAAATGTAGTTATAAGTGATTATTTCCATCTGAATGTAATTAAAAACTCAATACAACTTATAGTTCTATTTTGAGCCTAAAAAAGTTCCTCCTGATTGCCAAGGAGAACAAATTAGGGAATATATATGCAAAGGAAGATAAACTTTTAAATTATTATAGGAATGAATATAATTTTAGCACATTATTCCTGAGCATCAAATTCTTGGCTATAGGAAATCTATACAAAATTCCAAAAGAACTGTTAAAACTAGAGATTAAGAAAACTTTATAAATATCACTGAAATTTTTTGTTGGATATTACAAAAGATATTTTAGAAGAAATCCTTATATTAAGAGATTGATTGACCTGTGCAAAAAAATCTTTGAGTCACTTTTTTGTGTTTTTATGCTAATACTTTATATAAAAGAGATAATTTACATTATTATACTAAAATTATTATACTCATATTTTGAATATTATAAGATAATTATTTTAAAATTTTTTTTTGGTTTTTCGGGCCACACCCGTTTGATGCTCAGGGGTTACTCCTGGCTAAGCGCTCAGAAATTGATCCTTCCTTGGCTAGCGCTTGCAAGGCATACATCTTGCCGGCCCCTATAAGATAATTATAAAATGTATAAAATTCATTTTGACAGTGAGCAACATTATTTTATGCTGCATTTCACAATGATACACACTATCATTATAATATAATTCCAAATATTTTTTACCCCCGAAAGATACCTATGTGGCAACTACTAATCTCTCTTTTCTTTAGTGTTGGGAATCAAACCTGGGGCCTGACAACATGGCAAAATGTGATCTGTCTTTCTCAGTCTGTTGTCTGTTCTAACCCTTGAATTTCTTATTTTGTACATCTTAAATAAATGAGACACTATAAAGTGTCTAAACAGACTAAGTTTAACTACAAATCTAAACTTAGACTTTGGTTTCCTTCAGCATATTTATAAGTTTCATCTTTTTGGTGTAAACCAGTACTTATTCCACATATTTCTAAGTATTTTGATACCACATAAATAAAACAGTTCTTTTAATTTCTCTTTCGGGTTTTAAGGCTGGTAAAAAAAAAAAAAAAAAACAGAACTGAGTCTTTTTTATTTTTTTTTGGTTTTGGGTCACACCTGGCAGTACTCAGGGTTACTTCTGGCAGGCTCGGGGAACCATATGGGATGCTGGGAATCAAACCGAGGTCTGTCCTGTGTTGGCAGTGTGCAAGGCAAATGCCCTACTGTTGTGATATAGCTTTGGCCCCACAGAACTGAGTCTTATACAGATATTCACTGTCCTGTAATAGCATCAAAGTTATTTATTAGTCCTGTTTCCGCAGTTGTTGCTCTATTTCCTAACATCAACAAAGTTCTTAATCCTTCTTCATTTGGAGGCTTAATCCACCCCCACCTTGCTCTGGTCAGAAAATCAAGTACAATAGGGGCCAGAGCAATAGCACATAGCCAACCCTGGACGGACCCCTGTTCAATTCTCGGCATCCCATTTAGTTCTCGGAGCCTGCCAGAAGTGAATTTCTTCCTTTCCTTTCCCTTTCTTTCTTTTTTTTTTTGATTTTTGGGCCACACCCAGTGACACTCAGGGTTACTCCTGGCTATGTGCTCAGAAATCGCTCCTGGCTGGGGGGACCATAGGGATGCCAGGGGGATCGAACAGCGATCCATCCTAGGCTAGCATGGGAAAAGCAGATGCCTTACCCCTTGCGACACCGCTCTGGTCCTGCCAGAAGCGATTTCTGAGTATAGAGCCAGGAGTAACCACTCCTGAGCGCCACTGATGTAATCCCCAAAAAGCAAAAACAAAACAAAAAGAAAATCAAGTACAATCTTATATAAAAGTGGTAGGAATGAAGATGTTCTTGTATTATCAGTGTTCCAGCATTTACTACACAGTCAGCATTCTTCAATAGATAACCCTTTTTCAGGTAGAAGATGTGCTCTTTTTTGGGGGGCGGGATACTGGTAATGCTCAGGGGTTACTCCTGGGTCTGCACTCAGGAGTCACATAAAATGCAAAGAATTTAATCCAGATTGGCCATATGCAAGGCAAACCTCTTACTTGCTGTACTTTCTCCAGCCCAGAGAGATATTACTAATTTGTTCACTTTTTTTAAAGTATTGTTTTTCTCTATGTCTACTGAAATGATCATGTGGTTTATCTCATTTATTAATAAGATACCCTACTTTGGTTTTCCAAAGCTAAATCAACCTTTAACAATTAAGGAGACTACATTGATAATCAAAATTTTCCACACTAGAAAAAGCCCAAATCCAATGGCTTCACTAATGCAGTGGACCAAAATTTTAAGTAAGAATTAGCACCAGTCACTCAATCTCCCTGAAAAATGAAAGAGATGTGATAAAGTATAGCATCTTACTAATAATAAATGACATAAACCACATGATTTCTTTTTCCTTTCCTGAGCATGCAACACATAGCCCTGGTCATCCCAGGTTCCAAAAATTATGCCAGAGCTTTTCAAAAGAGATCTATGGAGATCTCATTCTTCAGTTTCTACTATTAAGATTTTTTGACCAGGTTTTCAATCTTTTATATTTGCTAACTGGTAAAAATGGGAGAAATATTTTGCTGGCTCCTCAAAAATAAAAAACATAACAGTACCTTGTGTATTAGCTTTTATATTTAACATAAAATAAAAACTACAGGTTATAAACTTTTTAATAAAAATAACCTTTTCACAAACCAGCAGAAAACTTCTGAACAATGATGCTAGTCCATCTATGAATAGAGTGCTGAAAACAACTGTAGCCAGCTATGCTGTCTGTTAGCCCCATCTGTATTCCAGTGTCTCAAGCAACCATAACCTAGCTGCAATTCTTTTACCAGTTACCACCAAAGAGGTTTATGGTCTAGCAGAAGTCTCATTAAAAGTCATATGCAAACAAGGTGTTCAAGAACCCCAAGACAAGTCAAACTATGACAGTTCCCTGCAAAAGGGATGGATGAAAAGTTCTATCTCTATGCTGCTCTACTGTGACTATGGACTTGTTATATTTTAAGGCAATGCAGAACTGCAAGAAATGGGGCTTAAGCAAGTTTAAATTCTACCAACTTAATTCTTTTGGAGAGGAAAATTATTTTTAACAGGCATTTTAAAAATTACAAGTCTTGGGGCCGGGCGGTGGCGCTGGAGATAAGGTGCCTGTGCTAACCTAGGACGGACCGCGGTTCGATCCCCCGGTTCCCCATATGGTCCCCCCGTGCCTGCCAGGAGTGACTTCTGAGCGTCACCGGGTGTGGCCCAAAAACCAAAAAAAAAAAAAAAAAATTACAAGTCTTGGGGCCCGGGAGATAGCATGGAGGTAAGGCGTTTGCCTTTCATGCAAAAGGTCATTGGTTCGAATCCCGGTGCCCCATATGGTCCCCCGTTCCTGCCAGGAGCAATTTCTGAGCATGGAGCCAGGAGTAACCCCTGAGCACTGCTGGGTGTGACCCAAAAACAAAACAAAACAAAACAAAAAAAATTACAAGTCTTCATTACTTTCCAGAGCTCAAAATATTAATTTTGATAAGTACTGGCCACTTTTCATGCTGCATTTATCAGGAGATTTTGCTGAAGTCTTTTGAGTAACATTTGATTCAAAGAGTTCATGTTTCTAAATTTTCTGTACATAAAAACTATGTTCTCAATTATGTTTGGAATCTCTGGACTTAGCAATACTTCAATTTATAATACAAAAATGTAACAGACTTTTTTCAACAAAAGTAAGTCAAAGGGAATATTTAAATATATTTAATTTAAATATTTAAATAAAAACTTAAATAATATATAACAAACTTAAAAGTCTATTATACTGATTTATTTCCTCTAATAAATTTATTTGTATTCAGAATAAAGTGATTTATCATTAAAAAACATCAATAACAAGGATGCCTTTAGTGGTTTAAAGTTTGATTTCAGGACTTGCAACATCAGTATCTCATGGAAACTTACTAAAAAAACAAATGTGCTCTCTTTGTTGGGGGCGGGAATGGTGAGAATAGGAAGAGTCCCTCTAGGGACAGAGTGGCATCAGGAACGTACTCTGGTTCTGGGATATAAGCATGTAGTTATAGGGACTGAACTCAGGATTTTACATATAAAGCCATGCTCTTTAACACTTGAATCACATTACTTGCTCTGAAAATACAATCACTCAGATCCTATACATGCCATACTCCATCAGAAACTTTGGGGCGAGGAACCTTTTAGCAACACCGGGAGGTGTTCCATTTAATCCAAAAGTTAAAGACTGAAAATAGTTAAATTTTCCTTTAAGTATTTTAAGTTTGTTCTAGGGTTTAATTTAAAACATGAGTAGTTTGAATACTTTTTCTTTGACCTTTAAAGTTTTTCTCACCAAGGTATTTTCTTTAATATGCTTAGTAAACCCCCCATTTCTAGGCTGATGCATATTGCCAAGCAAGAGGATGCTTTGAGACTTAAGGTTTTAAATCTCAAGGTGATATTAATACTAAACCTTAACATTTCTGTTTTTTTTTTGGGCCACACCCAGTGTTACTCAGAGTGTGCTTATTCCTGGCTATGCACTCAAAAATTGCTCCTGGCTTGGGGGACCATATGGGACAGCGGGGGGATTGAACTGAGGTCTGTCCTGGGTCAGCCGTGTGCAAAGCAAGTGCCCTACCACTGTGCTACCGCTCTGGCCGGAAAATTTTTTTTTGTTTGGTTTTTGGGTTATACCCAGTGACACTCCTGGCAGGCTCGGGGACCATAAGGGATCCTGGGTATTGAACCCTAGTTCATCCTGGGTTGGCTGCATGCAAGGCAAATGTGCCCTACCGATGTGCTTTCACTCTGACCCCTAAACCTTAAATTTTAAGATGGTTAACAGAGTTTTCAGATATGAGAAACTAAAACTAGAAAATTTCTGAGTTAACCAGCTTGTATTGGTCCATCTAACACTCTTAACAGTATGTCAGTGACCCACATAAAATGATCCCCACACGAACAATTTAAAAACATCTATTTTTGCTTTCAGTTTTCACACTTAACTCTTAAGTGAACTGAAAATTTATTCTGATACAAGGTGTGAAGTAAGGCTCTAAACTAATTTTATTTCCCTAAATAGCTAGCCAATTCATCCAACATTTATCTGAAAAATTCTTTCCTTGTCATGCTACTAATTTGCCCTTACTTATAAATTACATATTTATGTGAAATTAAATTACCATATAGTTGATCAAATTTGAACAATTCACTTGGAAGGGTATTTAATCATACACACCTATAAAATCATAATGCAAATGAGATATATCTTTTCAACCAAACCAGGCATTTTCATTTAGTTTCTTTAGTCATTCTAATCACTAGCTATCACATTTGATTTCTATAAATCAGTGTTGACTGATATACCATATAACTACAACTATAACATGTAGTTTTATTATGCCTATATTTTATTCATCATAATGGTGAACTTGGGCTTTTGCATACAAAGCATGTATTCAGTCTGAGCCATTATTCCTCTAGCCTATCATGGATGGTGCTTTGAGTTTTAGCACTGTTATTTTATTGTTGAGTAGCATCATATTCATATCATATAGCTAAAACTATTTAGCCTTTTTACTGTTGATGGACATCTGAGTAATTTCCAGATCCATGGTATTATGAATAAAATTGCTATGAATATTCTTATTTTTGTGGGGGGGGGCACACCTGGGGATGCTCAGGGTTATTCCTGACCCTGAACTCAGAAATCGCTTCTGGCTCGGGGGACATTATGGGACATTGGGGGATTGAATCTCGGTCTGTACTAGGTCAGCTGCATGCTAGGCAAATACCCTACTACTGTGCCACTGCTCTGGCCTCTGCTATGAATATTCCTGCTGAAATGTTTTTATGACACATTCATTCTTAGGGAAAGTATGGGTAATGTATGAACCAACCTAAAATTTTTTGTAATGTCTGTACGATTTTACACAATAACCAGTTAACAGTATGAGAAATGTGAACACTTCACATCCTCATCACCAATGTCTGTCTAAATGTCAATTTCTCTATAACAACTTAAATGGGTGGGATATGGTACTTTAGCAGAACTTTTATGATTTTTTTTTTGTTTTTGGGGCACACCCAGTGATGCTAAGGGGTTACTCCTGACTCTGGGCTTAGAAATCGAACCTGGCCGGCTCGGGGGGTCATATGGGATGAAAGGAATAGAACCTGGGTCCATCTTAGGTTGGCTGCATGCAAAGCAAATGCCCTAACACTGTGCTATCTCTCTGGCCCTATATATATATATTTTTTTTAATTTAGGCATAACTTATATTCAGTGAATTAAAAATTTTCACTTTTCTCATAAACTTATATGTATAACATATTTTATTAGGAAGACTTGCCTTCTACTAACAAAGTGATTTGGTCCATAGTCATTTATCAAATCTTGGTCAAATCCAAATGTATTAAATATTTTACTTTTGGTTTGTTTAGTTCTATGACTCAAGTAAATTTTTTCATTGAAAATGGAAGATTAAAACAACATTCTTGAGGAAAAGGTAAAAAAAAAACAATATTTTTTTCTTTTGTTTACTATTCTATTACACAGAAAAAGGTGCCTAACTCCCAATTGTAATTACAAATTCCCCACTTCATTGTCAACAACCTGGCTTCAGTTTTGGCTTCAAAATCCGTGTTTTGAAAGAATTATTAGGTTTATGTATACTAATATTTCACATTTGGCACTGCTTCCCCTGTCCCCTTCTTTTTACAAGTCCTGAACCAGGTTGACAAGAATTGGACATGCAGTGGGCTGGAGAGATAGCACGAGGATAGGGAGTTTGCCTTGCATGCAGAAAGATGGTGGTTCGAATCCTAGAATCCCATGTGGTCCCCTGAGCCTTGCAGGAGTGATTTCTGAGCATAAAGCCAGGAGCAGCCACTGAATGCTGCCGGGTGTGACCCAAAAACCAAAAATAAGAAAAAGATTTGGACATGCAGATATAGGATATGTGACCATTTGGATGTCAGGGATCAAACCTGGGTTGGATGTATGCAAAGCATCCAACTGTGCCATTGTTCCAGCAGCCAGCACTGTTTTTTTGTTTTTTGTTTTTTGTTTTTTTTTTTGGGCCACACCCAGTGACGCTCAGGGGTTACTCCTGGCTATTCGCTCAGAAGTCGCTCCTGGCAGGCACGGGGGACCATATGGGGAACCGGGGGATCGAACTGATGACCTTTTGCATGAAAGGCAAACGCCTTACCTCCATGCTATCTCCCGGGCCCCAGCATTGTTTTTTTAATTAGCATGTTTATTTTTTTAAACCAGTGAAATAATTCATGAGAAAGGAAGTGAAAATAGACATTTTAGCCAACCAAAAAAAACAAAAACAAAAACAAAAACAAACAGGGGCCCAGGAGATAGCATGGAGGTAAGGCGTTTGCCTTTCATGCAAAAGGTCATCGGTTCGAATCCCGGTGCCCCATATGGTCCCCCAGTGCCTGCCAGGAGCAATTTCTGAGCATGGAGCCAGGAGTAACCCCTGAGCACTGCCGGGTGTGACCCAAAAAACCAAAAAAACAAAACAAAAACAAAGACATTTTAGCCATAGTTAAGAAAACAATTTCACATGGGTAAGAGTGATTGCACAGGGGCCGGGTGGTGGCGCTGAATGTAAGGTGCCTGCCTTATCAGGCTAGCCTTGGAAGGACGGCGGTTCGATCCCCCATACCCCATATGGTCCCCACAGCCAGGGGCGACTTCTGAGCGCATAGCCAGGAGTAACCCCTGAGCGTCACTGGGTGTGGCCCAAAAAAAAAAAAAAAAAAAGAGTGATTGCACAGTGGGGAGAGCGCTTGCCTTGCAGGTGGCTGACCTGGGTATGATCCCCAGAATCCTGATAGTCCCTCAAGCACCACCAGGAGTAATTCCTAAGTGCAAAACCAGGAGTAGGGCATTTGCCTTGCAACAACCAACCTGGGTTTGATCCCCAGCATCCCATTTTGTCCCCCAATCCTGGCCCCTGAGCACTGCTGGGTGTGACCCCAAAAACCAAAAGAGAAAAAAAAAAAAGAGAATCATAGGTTGACCTCCACAAAATATTACAAGAAACTGCTCTGGCTAAAGAGGCATAGAGAAAAGAATTAAGACCATCACAAAGGATACATGGATAAAAATAAATTTACTTTCTAGTTTTTGAGTCATAGCCAGCAGTGTTAAGGGGGATGAACCAGAGTCGACTGCATGCAAGGCATAACAGCTTAGGCCCCCACCATTTCTCTCCATTTTCTTTGTTATTTTGCATTATCTATTTTCATTTTCTTGCTATTATTGCTGTCTATTCCTTCACTTTCTGCCCTCTCTCTACAAGGAAGAGATATGCATGAGTATCTTTGTGTCTATAAAGGCTGTTTACTATCTGGAAGAAGTTTACTTCTTCTGTTGTTCTGAATTCTCAGTTCTCTTATGGGTTTATCTTTTCTAAATGAGTCAGATTATTTTGGTTGCCAGTGTAAGAGTGATAGTGTCTTGAGATGATATTCAATCTAACAAAAAAATTAGGGTGCATTTTCATTTTAAAAATCTGTTTCAGGGGGCCCGGGAGATAGCATGGAGGTAAGGCGTTTGTCTTTCACGCAAAAGGTCATCGGTTCGAATCCCGGTGCCCCATATGGTCCCCCGTGCCTGCCAGGAGCAATTTCTGAGCATGGAGCCAGGAGTAACCCCTGAGCACTGCCGGGTGTGACCCAAAAACCACACACACACAAAAAAAATCTGTTTCAATAATTATTCTTAAGAGTACCAAGTTATTTTTGTTGTAGTTTTACATATAAAAGTGTGATGTGGTTTCCATTGTGTGGTCTTACATATTAATAATTTATTTCATTTATAAGATTATAGTATCTTAAGACTGCTGCATAAGGCTCAAATGCCTAAGATGTTTATTCAAACATCAGCTTGTTACAGTATGATTTCAGAAGAAGAAAAACAACAAAAAACCCCATGGTGCTCAGGGTCTACTCCTGGCTCTGTACTCAGAAATCGCCCCTGGCAGGCTGGGGGTCTATATGGGATGCTGAGAATCGAACTGGGTCCAGGTCCCTCCTGGGTTGGCTGAATGCAAGACAAATCCCCTACCGCTTTGTTATCTCTCTGGCTCCACATTTTCTTTAAATAAATAAAAACATTTCTCAGGAGGGATGGGTGTTAGACATGGTATGACTGAAATTCAATTTTGAACAACTTTGTAACTGTATCTCATGGTGATTTAATTAAAATTTCTTGTTAAGTTCTCTCAGTACTTTGTATATTTTAGATATTATTTAGCCCTTTATCTGATGGGTATTGGGTGAATAGTTTCTCCCATTCTGTGGGTGGCTTTTGTATCCTTGGAACTATTTTCTTTGAGGTGCAGAAGCTTCTCAGCTTAGTATACTCCTGTCTGTATATCTCTGCTTCCACTTGTTTGGAGAGTGCTGTTTCCTCCTTGGAGATGCCTTTAGTCTCAATGTCCTGGAGTGTTTTACCTACATGTTGGTCTATATACTTTATGGTTTCGGCTCTGATATCAAGGTTTTTTTTTTTTTTTTTTTTTTTTTTTTTGGTTTTTGGGTCACACCCGGCAGTGCTCAGGGGTTACTCCTGGCTTCCATGCTCAGAAATTGCTCCTGGCAGGCACGGGGGACCATATGGGGCACTGGGATTCGAACCGATGACCTTGTGCATGAAAGGCCAACACCTTACCTCCATGCCATCTCCCGGGCCCCTGATATCAAGGTTTTTAATCCATTTGGATTTGACCTTTGTGTATGGTGTTAGATGGGGATCTGAATTGCTTTTTTGCAAGTGGCTAACCAGTTGTGCCAACACCACTTGTTGAAGATGCTTTCCTTGCTCCATTTTGGATTTCTTGCCCCTTTATCAAAGATTAGTTGATTGCATGCCTGGGGAGGGGGAAGCTCTGACACCAACTTGCTCCAGGGTAGATTCATATGACACCCTAATGACAAGGAGGAAACAGCAACTTGATATAAGGGCAGGCTGCCCTAACTCACCACCTAACGGTGAGATGAAATCAGAAGACACTCTGTCCTAAGATCTGTGCAAAAAATCAAGAAAGACTGGCTACAACAACCGCAACTGAGCAGAGCTTTTTGTGGAACCATAAAGAAAGACTTTACCCTAGGCTTTGTCCTAGAACCTGTACAAAACCCAACAGCTCTAATTACAGAATTACAGAAGATTGACTTTGACAAACACAACTGAACAGAATTTCTCCTGGGATCAAAAAGAAAGACCTTGGGGTTGGACAACCAACATGCCTAGAGCATGTAATCAGTCTTATGACAGTATGCCTTTGTTTGTTTGTTTGTTTGTTTGTTTTTGGAACACACCTGGTAACACTCAGGGGTTATTCCTGACTATGTACTCAGAAATCGTTCCTCTTTTGGGGGACCATATGGGACATGGGGGATGGAATCGTGGTCCATCCTAGGTCAGCCATGTGCAAGGCAAATGCCCTATGGCTGTGCCACCACTCTGGCCCTGACAGTATACTTTATGTGTGGAAACACTTTGTATCTTAAGTCAAAAAAATTTCCTTTCTAATTTTCCCCATGTTTGCTGAGCCTATGAAAAAAAAATCTTGCCATACCTTTATTTAAATCTTCTAGATAGGGGCTCCCGCTTTTTTCATAGAACCTTAGAACTTGAATCCTTTTGTTCGGTCTCATATTTCTATATCTTTCTACAGGGGCCAAGTGGTCTTGAGCATTGAGTAAAAAAAAAAAAAAAAGGTCATATCTAAATACTCAGGCCAAAGTCAACAACACTAGAATCAAGAGACCCAAACAATAACAAACTAAAAACAAAATGGACCTGTTACACTAGTAGTAGAGGGGCTAAGGGTGGAGGTATGGGATGCATGCTGGAAACTATGGTGGAGGGAGGTCAGCACTGGTGGTGGGTATGGCCCTAATTCACTGTCACTACATGCCTGAAATACAAATGTGAAAGACTTGTAATTCACAATGGTCTCAATAAAATTAAAAAAAAAAATTAAAGGGACTGGAACAATTGTACAGCAGATTGGCACTTGCCTTTCACATGGCTAACCAGGGTTTGATCCCTGCCATCCCATATGGTCCCCAAGCCTGTCAGGATTAATTCCTGGTTAGAGTCAGGAGCACAGCTGGATGTAGTCCCAAAACAAATAACCAAACCAAATCAAACCAAATAATTAAAAAATAATTAAAAAAAATCTAAAATATATCAGACCATGGAAGCATTTCAGTGCTAGACAAATGTTTTTCATTCATGAGGCTATGAGTTCAATCCCTGACACACCACCCACATACCCACAAATAACCAAACCAAATCAAACCAAATAATTAAAAAATAATTAAAAAAAATCTAAAATATATCAGACCATGGAAGCATTTCAGTGCTAGACAAATGTTTTTCATTCATGAGGCTATGAGTTCAATCCCTGACACACCACCCACATACCCACACATACACACACAATGTCTCTGCAGCCTCTAGTAATTAAAACATACAATATTAAAATGTCATAAACTATAGATCAAAGAGACAACAGAATAACTTACCAAAAATGTATTTGCTTTAAGTATTTTATAAGCACTGACCCCTTATAGAAGTTGACATAGTGAAAAGAAAATCTATCATATATCAATATTTGTGCTAACACTAATTTTCAATTGAATTCTAAGTGGTATGAAGATGACATTACCCATAACTTCAGAATATGAAACACGATCTTTTAAGTAAAAGATCATAGTTAAAATATTAATTTGAGGGGCCCGGGAGATAGCATGGAGGTAAGGCATTTGCCTTTCATGCAAAAGGTCATCGGTTCGAATCCCGGTGCCCCATATGGTCTCCCGTGCCTGCCAGGAGCATGGAGCCAGGAGTAACCCCTGAGCACTGCCAGGTGTGACCCAAAAACCAAAAAAAAAAAAAAAAAATATATATATATATATATATATATATATATATATATATATTAATTTGACTAACATAGCTTACCGATATAATTCGATCTCCTTTTCTAAGTTCACCACTAAGATCGGCAGGTCCTCCAGCCAAGATAAAGGAAATAAATATTCCTTCTCCATCTTCACCTCCTACAATGTTGAAACCAAGGCCTGTTGAGCCACGATGAAGAACAACTTTTCGAGGTTCCCTACAAATAAAACAAAAATTCAGTATTTAAACTTTTCTAAATCTAGGGCCTGAGAGATAGCACAGCAGTGGGGCATTTGCCAAACTTGCATGGGGCTGAATGGGGAGGGACCCAGTTTGATTTCTGGCATCCCATAAGGTCCCCCGAGCCTGCCAGGGGCAATTTCTGAGCACAGAGCCAGGAGTGGCCCTTGAGTGCTGCCAGGTGTGGCTCATAAACCAATTAATCAAGAAATAAAGTTAAAAAAAAATCTTCTTTAATCTAGAACTTGATGAGAATTCCTTAACAATAACTTAAGTACCAAACTATAAAGAAAGCTACATGAATATAAACGTTTTAAAAAATGGTGGAATAAAGATAATTTCTATGCTAATTAGGTTTTGAAATTAAAAGCAAAAACAAGCTTTAGATAAAAGCTAAAAACCAAGTAAAAAAGAATAAACAAACAGTAATCAACAATGTAAGATTTAAAAATGGTTAGCATTACATAATGCAATTGTCATAACAATAAAACATAATTACTAATGGAACATTGATGTCTTATACATTGTATTGTCTATGAAGCAGTCATTGCCCCTACTTCTTAATTACTGCAAAAGGCAGAGATCCCTCTGTCCCCTAAGGGATAAGTCATGACTAACCCAAGTCAGTTACTGAAATTCCTCACTTCTTTGCTAGGATGAAGTCATAACAGGATTGTGATATTGAAAACTGAAGGGAAACTCATTTGTCATCATCTGCCAGTCCTCCAGACCCCACTCGACAAAGTCAGACCTTACATGGATAAAGCTCATTTTATCCCACATACAAAATGTATGTGTTCTCGTCTCAACTCAAAATAATGCTCAGAAAAAAGAATGAATAGTAAAATCCTATTCTGGTTTGCACATATGACAGTCATAAGGGCAAGATTAAAGGTAACCCTTGAAGACCATAAACAAGGGCTGCTACATCAGTGCTGGATGACCCATCCCCATATTACACATAAAATGGTACAATGAAATAGTCTCTAACTCTGCTTTTGTTTTCCATTTTAAAAATCCCTTTTTTGAAGGCCTCCATTACAATCTCTGCAATCAGAATATATCTTACAACTAATAATGTGTTTCATAGTTGCTGCCAGATACACAGCTGTATGAAATCATTACATACCTCTGGTAAAATCATGACAGTTCAAGATTATAAAATATGTAATATCATTTGAGATAAAAATGAACTTACTTGGTACATATATTTTAGTTTTTGTAACCTGGAGCTCAAGGGTTACTCCTAGCTATGTACTCAGAAATTACTCCTGGTAGGCTCGGGAGACTATATGGGATGCCAGGGAATAGAATTCAGGCCTGCCTCTTGAAAGTCAAATGCCCTACCTGCTGTGCTATCACTCCAGCTGCACTTGGTAAATATTTTAACTCCCTCTCCCTAAGCCATACTTGTGAATGCTGGATATTAAACCCCAAGTTTTCTACATGCAATATAAGTTCTTTCTCACTTAAGTCACATCCCCAGGGTCAGACAAATATTGAAAACATTCATTTTAGAGCAACAGGGTTAGTAGCAGATAGGTACTTCCTTGGACACACTAACCAGGCTTGATCCTCGGCACCACATATGGCTCATAGCTTACCAGCAGTGACCCCTGAGCATAAAGTCAAAGTAAGACTTGAACAATCCCTCCTGCCTCATAATTGCCCCTAAATTTCATCTTACAGATCCTTCCACTTAATAAGAATTAATCCTAAATATTTGTGAGCTCAGAATTGAAACTCGTATTATTTTACATTTTGGTTTTGTGGCCACACCCAGCAGTGATCAGGGGTTAAGAGACCATAGAGGATACCGGAGACTGAACCCAGTCAGCGGCATGCAAGGCAAATGCCCTCCTTACTGTGCTATCACTTTAGTTCCTACACTGGTATTTTCTAACTACACAGCAATATTTATTATTGCTTAGCATATCAATTCACTGATAGTGTTAATGAAACTATATTTTTTTATGAAAAACAGCTAAACAACCTTTTATATAGAAAATAGAACATACATACACACATACACATAAAAAAAGGAATAATAAATTCAAAATTCAGAAAAGCAGTTAATTTGGGACAATGTAGGAGAAATAGGGGTAGGATCAGAGGTACAAAACATTCTATTATGCTTATGTTTTATTATTATAGACTCATGGTTTAAGTTTCCTATTATACTTAAACACATGTAATTAAAATTTACATTCCTGAAATACTACAGCATTTCTAGAGGAGAATAAATTCTAATTTTCAAATATAATGGGTGCATGAAAAAATGATCAACATCATTAGTCACTAAGGAAATGTATCAGGATCACAAGATATGTCTCAAAAGTCATTCTGTAAAATAAAACAAGTGCTGGTAAGGATGTCATGACATCCGAAGCCTCAGATAGTTATTATCCAAATGTAAAAGACTTTTAAATAAATAACTATTGCAGCATACATGTTTGAAGTTTTGTCTGTAAATCTTGCATACACAACTCAAGAATGGACTCAGAAATACATCTAATACTTTTGTTTGTTAGTTTTTTTTGGGTCACACCCGGCAGTGCTCAGGGGTTACTCCTGGCTCCATGCTCAGAAATTGCTCCTGGCAGGCACTGGGGGACCATATGGGGCACCGGGATTCGAACCGATGACCTTTTGCATGAAAGGTAAATGCCTTGCCTCCATGCTATCTCCCGGGCCCTACATCTAATACTTGATTTTGTATGAAAAGGATGAATGCTCAGTTCCTTACCTTGTAATTTCATCATCTCCAAGCATTGCTTTCGAAACAGGTGAGTATCTAGTTGGTGATGCTGGTGTCTGGCCCAAGTAGGAAGATGGGCTAACATGGTTATCAACATGCTGAGAAGCAGCTGCAAGAGAAAAGTGAAAACCATTTGAAAATGAGACAGGCCATATAGTAAATATTTATGAATAAATTTAAAGTTAACATATAATCGATATTCACTGATTTATATAATAGTTTATAAAATTACTTACTAAGAGGTAAAATTAAGACAAATTCAAGTTTCTACACAAAATACCATATTCACGGGGATGGGAAGTTAGTAGGTAAGAAGCTGTTTTCATGCAGCAAACTTGAATTTGATCCCCAGAGGACAGCCCATTTCCCCAACAATGCCAACAGTCATTCCTGAACACAGAGCCAGGAGTAAGCCCTGAAAATGGCTGGGTGTGGCCCAAAGTCAAAAAACAAGATTCCAATCTTGTATCTATTCAAATCTTATATTTCTTATAATCCCATCTGAGATTTATTATACTAGCTATGATTTTGTATTTTCTTTAGTCATATTCTGTTTTTAGGGACCAGAGATGAAAGAACTTAAGCAGGTTGAACGCTGCAGAGTCAGGATGTTTCTATTGAAGGAAAGGAGTGCAAAGAAGTAGAAGATATATTCTAGGAGGTGAACAGCATGGCAAATATGGAAAAAGAAAAAAAGATGAGATGTGAGGCACCAAGTGATAACTGCCAAATGACTTATAAAGTGAGCACAAATAATTAGATGTGATAAATGAACTGAGAAATGTAGAATGATTTTAAAAAGATTTTTTTTTTGCCAGCTCAGATGCCAGAAGTGGGTTCAGGTGGACTCTTAGACGTCCTCAGGCTTCCCCCCTCCCTCCGTACTCCAGAGGGGAGGTGCATGGGGAGGAGGGCAAGCAGACATCTGGCTTCCAGTTTCCTGTTTTATTCTGGAGACCAGCACTTGCCAGGTATAGGGTTTGGGGAGGCCCTTTCTCCCTAGTCTGGGGAGTGCTGGGAGGCTTGGCAGGCCCCCAGGTGTCCTTGTCTTTTTCCCCTGACTCCAGGCCTTCCCTGGGTGCCAGCTGGATGGCCAGAAATGGATTCAGATGGACTCTTAGTGATCCTCAGGCTTCCCCCATGCCTCGGTACTCCAGGGGGGAGGTGCACAGGGAGGAGGGCGGGCAGACATCTGGCTTCCGGCTTCCTCCTTGATTCTGGAGACCAGCTCTTGCCAGGAATAGGGTTTGGGGAAGCCGTATACTGGAGGCCTTCTCCCTAGCCTGGGGAGTGCTGGGATGCTTGGCCGGCCCCAACCCGTCCCCCCTCTCCCCCACTGGACTTCAGGCCTTCCCTGGGTGCCGGTCTACGTGGACTCTATAGGGGTCAACAGGCTTTCCCCCACCTCTCCCTACACTAATTGGAAGGCGCTTTGGGAGGAGGTTGGGCTATTCTAGCACTGGTTTATGTTGGGACAGTCACTGGAAATTTTTTCTCCTTTGTATTGTGACCTTGATATTGCCCTACAAAGCCCATTTCTAAGATTTTACTGTCTCAGTCCCAACCTTATTTCCCCCCAACTTCCCATGTAAGTGTAGCTCATGACATGAAGTTCACCACACAGAGTGATAAGTGCAGCTAGAGAAATAACTACACTGAAAACTATCATAGCAATGTGAATGAATGAGGGAAAAAGGAAGCCTGTCTTGCGTACAGGTGTGGTTGGGGTGGGGAGTAGGTAGATCTGGGAAATTGGTGGTTGGAGTCCTGCACTGGTGAAGGGGGGTGCTCTTTACATGGCTGAATCATACAACTACAATTATATTTGTAATCACGGTGTTTAAATAAAGATAATAAAAAAAGAAATGGTAATAAATATAGTAATAACAAAAACATTATTTTGAAAATAGCACCAGAGCTGGAATAGATGAATGGTGATACAATCAGAAAAAAAAAAAAAAAGGAAAAAATGAGTCAGGTTGTTCAATGATTCATCACTAAAAATTAGTGACCACAGCCAGACAAAAGAGGATGGTACTAGATGACTAAGGCAGGATTAGGCTCAAAGTTGTAAAGTCAAATGGCAAGGAGTTTGGGAAAGCTGGAAGTAAAAATCTTGAGGAAAAGTTATAAGCTTTACGCACTTAACAACTGAGCTAACCAGTTCCTAGCATAAAATATTTTAAAACATAAATTATTAATTTAAAAGATAATTTATGTTACTATATGTCTTATGATTATGAATGGGAAGTAAAGAAGACTAATAAATGCAGTTGTCTAAGAATAAAGAATTATGATAAACTAAGCTTCAATTTCACAATGCTCTATTAATTTGGTAACGGATTTAAAAAAAAGTATGAACTATGCCACCGATGACTATAGAGAAAAAGCAAATCAGGATTTAACCATAATTTTTTGGGAATTTTCTATTTAAAAATATCTTGGGCCAGAGCAATAGCACAGCTGGTAGGGCATTTGTCTAGCAAGCAACCAAACTTGGGTTTCATTCTAGGCATCCCATATGGTCCCCTGAACCTGCCAGGAGTAATTTCTGAATGTAGAGCCAGGAGTAACCCTGAGGGCCATTGGGTATGTCTCCCTAATCTTATTATTATTATTATATATAATTAAGGACAACCCAATACATATAATTTATTTTTGTAGCTCAACATATTTGTAAGCAGCAATTTGCCCATTTTTATATTTGTTTGACTATCTTTTAGGATATCAAACATGGATTTATGGAAAATTTATAATAGTATATGTCTTGAATAGATTATGCAATATAATAAATTAATATTTGAATTGATAAATAAAATAGCATATTATTGGTTTACATCTCCAGTCACAAATAGCATTCTATAAAGCCATTATATAAAGTTAATATGCAAGAGCAATCATTTATTAAGAATTTTAAACAACCTAGGTCTTTTTCTTTGGAAAGTTATGTTTCAGGAGGCATCAGTCCCATAACGAAAGAGAGAGAGATGACTCAAAGAGGCAAGCATCTGTTTCACATAGAGGAGGCCTGGACTCGATTGATCCTAGCACCAGATGGTACCCTGAACACTTCTGGGAGCTACCCCAAGTAAAGAGCTGGGAGTAGCCCTACGAGCATCACTGATAGGAATCAACAGTCAGCCTGGCAGTGCTGAGGCCACTAGGGCTATATTTGGAGATGCTCCAAAGGTCAAGCAGTGCCAGAGATTGAACACTGGTGCACACGCCCTCCCTTAAGCATTCCATCTCCCCAGCCCTAAGGAAAGAAGACATAAGAAGACTTACAGTTGGTGATATCTGGTGGTGCATAGCCATCATTCATATACATACTTGTAGGTTTTGCCACTTTTAAATAAACAAAATCAGAGGTGTTCTTTAAGGCAGTCACTGCTTCTTCATGAGTAACTTCTTCTAAACATACACTATTCACCTAAGAGAAAATTCCAAAAGGCATTTAAATCGTATGTTTTCTGTCTTTAGTTAAAAATAGTGCAAAAGATAGGGAGATAGGAAAAACATAGGAGTGAGTTAAGGAGTATTAAAACACATGAAAAGAAAATGTTTTTATTGCCTTTATTTAGAAAGACCTCTGGGTAATTTTTTTTATGATTCAATTAGTCATTTATTCATTATTATCTCATGCAAGTCCACAGCTATCTCACAGCTTTATGTGTGGTCGGGACCCCTACAAAAAGCCTTTAACCCAC
>PVKC010019179.1:0-19285 GCA_004027635.1 Crocidura indochinensis
CCAACATTCCCCGTAACTTGGTTCAAACATGAATGCTATACAGAGATACTCTTCTACCAGTATTGCTTATTAAACAGATCTCAAAGGAGGAAAGCAGACAAACAATCAAATAACAGAACCAGTGGGCAAAATTGTCACTATTTGAGGATATTTGGAAAGAGTTCTAGATGTTAAGGGAATACATCTGAGATATACAAAGGAGATACACGTGTCCCTTTTATGTTTTAGAAATAGTTAATAGGGAGGGTGTTGTTTCCGAGACACCACTTTGGTTTGTGACTTTGGTTTGTGATTTGGCCAAGCAAAGAGCGCATGGAGCCAAGTCGTCCACATGTTGCCTGCTGAAGGTTCCGAATCCCTGACTTTTTGGCCAAGCTAAAGGAAAGATGCAGCCTCGGCTGCCCCCCTCCACAGCCTTCTCTCTCCTTCCTCCCGTCCCCAGGGTTCAGGGTTACCTCTGGCCACCTGCTCAGGTTCCCAGCAAGTGGGCTCCGGTGAGGAGCAATTTAAAGGAGACCCCAGACTTCTCCGTTTCTTCAGGGGCCAGGGAGGGGACTGGTGAACTTCCAGCTTCCAGCAATTAGGAAGCAAAGGCCTCTCAGGGACACCCTTAATTTTTTTTGTTTGTTTTTGAGGCCACACCAGTTTGATGCTCAGGGGTTACTCCTGGCTAAGCGCTCAGAAATCGCCCCTGGCGTGGTGGGACCATATGGGACACCGGGGGATGGAACCGCGGTCTGTTCCTTGGCTAGCCCTTGCAAGGCAGACACCCTACCTCTAGCACCACCTCATGGCCCCTACTCTTAAATTTTAAGGCAAGAGCTCTACCTGTTGTACTTTCACGCTGGTCCCTAGAAAACAGCACTAATATAAAACACTTGTTTGATCAACTTTGTAGCAAAAATCTGAGTCAACATATAAACAGTTTTTCCCTACCTTCACCCTTACTTTTCTACTTGATTTTGCATTTAATAAGATTGGGTAATTATTTTGTCTTAAAACTGCAAGGCAAGGGACTTTTCTAATAGGTTTACCCTGTTATTTGCTGAGTACTGCTGGAGATTGACTAAGGACTGCTGGTGGCTCTCATATTAATATCAAAATTACCATTTTAGTTGTTATACAAAGATAACCCAGACTTGATCAATGTGAAGATGTGAAGATCAAATCAACACATGAGCTGTGGGTTTTCTCAACTCTTCTATATAGAGGCTTACAATTAGGAACCCATCCCATTCTTCTCTAGGCCATGGCGAAGTCAAGGTTTCTAGAGCTTTTCTTAACATCAAGAATAGATACCTAATAGAGGTTGCAAATCTGGAACTTAATTGTTTTTAAGGGATGTTTCCAGTTCTTCCTGGAGCTGGGCTGCCTTTAGTGTTTCCCTGAAGTTTCTAGTAACACTAGTAATAGTGGGGCTCTAGTAACAGTAGCTTATCATTTGAGCTTGCTTTTGTTGGTTACATCCACCCTTTGACTCTATTAACTTTGGAAAGCTTTGGTGTCCTGTAATTACTCTTGACATTTCCTTGTTTGTATTAATGGCAGTGCCCCCTATAGACTTCTTTTCTGGATTTATGAAAATATGTTGCCATGAAGTATTGGGGGAAAAAACATACTAAAGATGTCAAGAAAAGAAAAAAAGAACTTTTCTAGCCTTGTCCACAGTAAGATGCAAGCTACTTGTTTTCTGTGGGGCCATGCATCAAAAAAAACAAGTGTTGATAAAATTTATAGTGGTAGAATATATAGCTCTAAACAATATTGTGCTTTTTTTAAAAGTCTGTTTAACCCAAAGTTGAAAACCTTGTTTGTGGTAATTTTTCATGACAGATATGTATTCTGCAGTTAGAGACTTTGTTCAAGATTTCTTGGGTGTGTGTGTGTGTGTGGGGGGGTGATATCCATCAGTGCTCAGAACTTACTCCTTAGGTTTACTCTCAGGGATCAGTCAGTCACTCCTAGTGGGCTCAGAGATAGAAGTCAGGTCAACTGGATACAAAGCAAGCCACACTGTCTTATTGTCCCAGACTTTGTTAAAGTCTTGGTAAAGACTTTTCTGAAGACATCTCTGAACACAAGGTATTAGAACAGGGGCTTAAAATTGCTCATAACTATAGATTTTATTATGAATAATACATATGCTAAAAAAGTTTGCTTCACATTAAATTAACCATAATACATTAATCCTTAGCATTCTAAGGACTTTTAATTTCTAAGAAAATACAGAAGTTAAAATATTTTAAACACTCATATAAGTTTCCAGAAAATAAGCAAGGACATCTGTTTTTATTTTAACAATGCATATTTCTTTACTACTCTTCAAGTCCAATCATATACTTTTTCTTCTTATTTCATTTTTTAAAAACTTGCAACTTCTTTGTCCTCCAAGTTTATCTATTCTCTCTTTTTCTCCATTCCTCTTAACCTCTAATTATTTATTATATCTCATTAAGAACCCATATGTGGATGTGCCCCATTAGGCATGCATTTCAACTCACCTCAGATGCTGTAGTTATAATTTTATGCTCATGGCTTCTTAAGAATTTAATGATTCCTTCAAGCATTTTCAGGATGGTCCTGGTGGCTCCTCAAACTGCAGTGCACAAGCATGGCATTTCTCTCTCTTTTGTGTGTGTGTGTGTGTGTGTGTGTGTGTGTGTGTGTCTGTCTGTCTGTCTGTCTGTCTGTCTGTGTGTCTGTGTGCCTCTCTGTGTGTATGTGTGTATATGTGCTTGGGTCAAATCTGGTGGTGCTCAGAAGTTACTCCAGATCTGCGCTCAGAAATTGCTTCTGGCATGCTCAGAAGACCATATGGGATGCCGGGATTTGAACCACTCTCTGTATTAGTTTGGCTGCATGCAAGGCAAAGGCCCTACCGCTGTACTATCTCTCCGTCCCCAAGCATGGCATTTTTTTGCCTTCTTGGCCAACCATCATTGAGAGGACCCTCAGCTTGAGAACTACTTGAGAGAATTCCCTGTGCAAAATAAGAATTTTATTTTCTGCTTTGTTTTTAAGAGAATTTTTATTCTGCAGTTGTCTTCTGTGGCCTGCCCAATGATTAAATATTTTAATGTTTTTCTCCAAAACATGGAAATTTGTGAGTCTAGATAACAAAAATGAGGAGATGACAGAGAAAATTCTAATAATCTTATGTTTTGCTTCATTGCACTTTCCTAAAACAAATCAGAATAATCTTAACTTTATACGATTGGCTTTGCAATAAGGGATCATGTTAGATTGATTCTTTTCTAAAATGTCCTTCTTCTTAGCTTGGACATTCTTTTCATCATGGAATATGTTCCATATGAAAACTGTTGATCCTAATCAATAATACTTTTTTTTAATTCCACATTCATGGCCTTTGAAAATGTGTCTGGATAGCTCATTGACTAAGAAGTGAAGGAATAAGTGGTTTTGGTTTTAGTTTATGGGCCATGCCCAGCGGTGCTCAGGGATTACTCCTGGCTCTGCACTCAGAAGTCGCTCCTGGAAGGCTCAGGGGACCAAATTCGATGCCAAGGATTGAATCTGGGTCAGTACCAGGTTGGTCACGTGCAAGACAAATGTCTTACCACTGTGCTATCACTCTGGCCCCTTAAAGAACAAGTTAATTTAGTCATTTGAAGTTTTTATTGTGGTCGAGAAGTAGGTAACACCACTGTAGATAGAATACTTATCAGTGATATAAAAAGTAGTAAAATTTCTCTTCTGGGATTCATTTAGTACTTCTCCACACAATATGGATCTTAAGTCAGAGTAGTGCATTTTCCCTAGTCCTCTCAGTGCATGCATATGCTGCATTTCCAGTCAAAGCCACTGAGCACATTTGCTTTTTGTGTTTCATCTTTAAACCACAGAAGATCTCTTTTTTGTTTGTTTGTTTGTTTTGGGGTCATACCCGGCAGCACTCAGAGGTTACTCCTGGCTCTATGCTCAGAAATCATTCCTGGCAGGCTTGGGGGACCATATGGGATGCCGGGATTCGAACCACTGACCTTCTGCATGCAAAGCAAATGCCTTACCTCCATGCTATCTGGCCCCAGAAGACCTCTTCTTGACACCACTACTTCTCCCAAGAAACCGGCCTTTTCTTGTGCTTAACTTCTCTAATAACTTCTATGTTTTAGTTTGTCTTTCTGAAGCATTGTGTACAATAGTATTCAAATGGGTGTTTTCTCCAGACAATAGAAATTGAAAAGGTGTGATGAACTTACATAAAAACTTGAATGATGCCAATTAAATTGTATTTATGTAAGAATCTCCTTTCTATGAAAACTCATTATGAAGTGGAGTAGATAAGGAATATGCTTTGCATGTATCCAACCTGGGTTTGATACCCTGTACCCATATGGACCCCTAGCCAGGTGTATGATACTCCCTTATCCCCAAAAGAAATAAAATTTCAATATGTCAAAACAAAAGTTTCCCTAAGAAAACTAAGAAAGCAGTGTACTCCATGTCTATGGGCTTAAATAGCTAAATTTATGAGATTAACTACACAAGACTTTTGATATGCTTGTGACTGTTTTAAAATATCCTTAATTATATTCCTCAAAAAACTGGGAATTGAGCTCCCATATGATCCAGCAATACCACTCCCAGAGATAGATATACCCTAGGAATACAAAAAAAAAACCCCCACAACACTAAAATGCCATCTGCACTCCTATGTTCATCTCAGCACTATTTACAATAGCCAGAACCTGGAAACAATCCAAGTGCCCAAGAACAGATAAGTGGTTCAAGAAATTATGATACTTCTACACAATGGAATACTATACTGCTGTTAGGAAAAATGAAATCATGAAATTTGCTTATAAGTTATGAAATTTGCTTATACATGAATATAAGCTGAGTAAAATGAGTCTGAGGGAGAGCAATGGAAATAGAATTATCTCACTCATTTATGAACTATAAGAAAAATAAAAGATAGTGTGGTAATCAAATCCAGACACAATAGAGAGGAGGGCCAAGAAGACCAGTCTATTATAAGAAGCTTGACATAATTGTGGAACAGTGCAGTTAGAGAAGAGAAGGGACTACTATGACCACGATAATGGGAACTGATCACTTGGTGCAATAACTGGGTGTTGGAGATAAAGTGATATGCATGGTATCCCTTCATTAACTATAGTGCAAACTGGTTCTGAAAAGGAAAAAGAAAGATGGGGATGGGTAGGAGAGGAGCAAAATGCCTATCCCAGAGGCAGGCAGGGGGTAGGGTACGGTGAAAGACAAACCAGGGACATTGGTGGTGGGAAATATTCTTGGATAAAGGGTGGTGTACACTGTAAGACTAAAACTTAATCATGAAAATTTTGTAGTCGTGGTATTTAAATAAAAATATTCATAAGTAATTACTATTCATATAGGATAATAGAAGGGAACAATATCCAGCAAGCAATAGTTTACTTACTGCCATTTTTTGGTAAGGACACTTGTGCTTTGAATGACCTTGACACTGCTATCACTGTGATTATCATCTCTGATGCATTTTTTTCTCTTTTGCTTTCAGCTCGGGGACCTGCTTCACAAGTTACAGTTCGTCATGACCTATGTGGCTCCATGGCAGATGGCTTGGGGTTCTTCATTTCACGTGTTTGCTCAGCTCTTTGCAATCCCCCGTATCCTTTCTGCTTTGTTTTCATCACCCACGAGCTAATATTCACATTTTTACAGATGCAAGCATTTCACTGAACCCTAGCAGTAAAAAAAATTTAGTCTTCACGATTACATTTTAATGGTTATATGGAAGGCGCTTTGGATTTCCTTTAGGCCACTTAGACTTTAAAAGATGTTTCTTAGTTTTGAAATCTTGCTTCTTAATGCATATTCAGGAGTTACTTTATTTTTTCTGATTCTTCCATTACCCACACCCAGATCTTCATTAAGATAGAATGTTTTTTAATTGGAAAATTAAATGGTTCTATTGACTTTGCAAAATTATGTGAATGGATATGCTGTGATTAAGCATTACATAAAGGTTTTGTTTATTTGAGAGATTATTATAGGTCATTTATCATGTAGTTTGGCTACCATATCCTTTAGAAATCAAGAATGAAATACATAGTATGAGAATTGAATACTATTTAAAGTCTAAAAATACCTCATGCTTTTCTTTTGTAGTTGCTGTTATCCAAGATTCTCTGTTTTATAATTTGTAGCTTTATTTGTTGTTAGCATGTTTTTTTGACTTTTTCCATAAGATAGCTAATTGTAATCTATTTCAAAATAAATTTTAGGTTTTTCTTCAAAAGCAGAGTTTGGTTTAGATAGTTAAATCATTTGTAAATGGTAAAAAATGTAAAACTCTTTTTAAGTAACTTCTGAAGTGATGAAAGAGTTCTTGATTAAAGCCTCAAATAATTCTTCCAAGGCATTCCTTTTCACTAAATGTATGCTTTATAAATTTTTATTTTTCAAAAATCAGTACAGGAGTTCTCCTCAGAGTTTCTAGCTCTTTTCCCTCTGACATACGGACTAAGCTTTTTATGTTGGCATTTCACTGTTAGCTGATTTTAGCTACTACTCAGAAAGTTTCATATGACATTTGTATGAAATCATTAAAACTATGCAGAAGAGAGGCCGGAGAGATAGTACAGCGGTAAGGCGTTTATTTGCCTTGCATGCAGAAGGACATTGGTTCAAATCCTGGCATCCCATATGGTCCCCTGAGCCTGCTGGGGGCAATTTCTGAGCATAGAGCCAGGAATAACCCCTGCCGGGTTTTGCTATTTAATGACCCCCAAACCAAAAAAACACACACACACACACACACAAAAAAAAAAAAAAAAAAAAAAAAAAGCACAAAAAAACTATGTAGAAGAAACTACTTGTATATTAACTCTGTATGCAGTAAAATCATCATGCCTGCAAGAATCATTAACTGACCATTTTGCATATATACATCTATATGATTGTGTATATATAATATGTATTGTTTTTTGACCATACTCAGCAATGCTCTATTATTATTTCTGCTATACACAGGGGAATTACTCATGGCAGAGCATGGGGGATCATATGGGAAGCTGGATATCAAACCTAGGTTGGCCATGTGTAAGGCAGGCAATCACCTATGATAATAATGTTCCAGTTTCTCTATAGATTTATTTATTTATATTAATTAATTTAAATACCATGATTACAAAGTTGTTCGAGATTGAGTTTTAGTTATACAATGATGTATACCCCCTTCACCAGTGCACATTTCCCACCACCAATGAAGTTTTTCCAGTCCCCATCTGCCTCTGGGGCAAACATTTTACATTTTATTCCTCTCTCTCTCTCTTCATTTTCCTATTCCTCTATACCTAATTGCTTAAAAATTATTTTAGGTCTACCAAAACTTGGCCTCATACTGCACATTTATGTTTCTATTCTTAGATCTGTATTGATATTTCTAGACTGTTACTTGGCAGAATAATTATGTGGGAAAATAGAAAGTGAGAAAGATGGGTGCCATCTTCTTCCTTTGTCTTTATAAGCAGTGGGTTGAATTGTTGAAGTGGTTTTGTTTATTTTATATTTCTATCATTTTGAAGCATAATTACTAAAAGAAAATTATTACACTGATACCAATAAGAGGAGTTGCAATAGACATAAAGAAGTTGAAGTTATGACTCCCAGTATTATTTTCACTTTTGTCTCACATAGCATTTCTTATGGATAGTTAAATCTTGTTAGATAAATTTAGCAACACCAACTACTCCTTATAGTTGCATCAAGATCAGTTTGGGAGCCATGACTTTCAATTACCTGACTTTTATGTTGAGGGTTGATGCACAAGGGTATCAGTAGCTGGTATCTAATATCTTCTCATTAGAGAAGATCATAAGATCAGCTTCAGCATTTATCCATATTACACAGAATGAGTGGTAAATTATAACTACATTTTGATGGGTGGGCTGATCATCTTAAGAAATCGAGCACATTTAAAATGTGGGTTTTGTCTCAGAATATTCAAAGATAAAGCATTATTTCTAAAAAAAAAAAACTATCCCCATTATTTCCTTCATTTTTTAAAAAAAAGGCAGAGCTGAAGTTGTGTCAGAATTTACAGAACTTATAAACCCCTCTCCATTAACCAAATATACTCCTTTCCATCCTTCCAACCAATTGCAAAGGTAAATATTTGCTATTTAATGGCCAGCATCAGACAACTGAGAATGCAATGAGATAAATAGATTAGGCAGCTGGATATATATATATATATATATATATATATATATATATATATATATATATATATATGCCATCAAGACATAGCTATCAGGTTTCTAAATGCCAGCCCTGTTCTGGACTAATTTTGAAATGTTAATTATTTTATCACTCATTTAAGAAGCTGTGAGTTCCAGTCTGGCATTGTAAGGGACTAATTTGTTTCATTTTGGAACTGAATTAGCTTTCAGGCCAGCAGAACACTGTTTAGCAAATTACTTTTTCCAGCACTGGCATGTTTCCTCCCTGGATAGTCTCTGTTAGTTTCTAAGCTTGTAACCCCTAGGGAAAGATGTATAGACACCTTGTAAAACTATTGTCTTCTAGTAATTAGGCAGATTTTGCCAGGTTTTCTGTTAAATAATATGAAAAATGCTTTCTGTTTGAGCTGTTTTGAGCTTTTTATGTTTCTTTTCAACTTTAAGTATTGACATTGACCTCATCATTTTAAGTGCACAAAAATATACCTTAGACTCTTAAATTAATCACCATATACCTTTCAGACTAATTTTTTTTGGATCTCTTATTGAGAGATAGAAAGCTATAAAAGCCAGCTCTCTTCAGAGACACTCCATCTTGACAACACGTAGGAATTTATATCTCCAGCCTTTCAGATTTGCTGAAAACTTGATGTTTTTATCAATTAATAAAATAGATACAACATATTATATTAAATACATAATAACATAATTTTTGAGGCCATCTCTGTTGTATATTTACATTGGTATCAAACATAAACACTGTTTTTTTTCCTACCACAGAAATTTGCTTATAGATAAAGTTACCTTCTATTTTTATTTTTGTTTTTTTTTGGGGGGGAGGTCACACCCTGCAGTGCTCAGGGATTACTACTCCTGGCTCTGCGCTCAGAAGTCACTCCTGGCAGGTATGGGGACCATATGGGATGCCAGACCCAGGTCCGTCCTGGGTCAGCAGCCTGCAAGACAAATGCCCTACCATTGAGCTATTGCTCCAGCCCCTTCACTTACCTTCCTAATATCTGGTAAGTTGTTTATTGGAACACAAAATGTTTTGAAGAAACTTTTAGAATAAAAATAAGGGCAATACTAACCCCTTCTGCATTATCTAGATTTGGTTTTGTTCCAATTATTTTGTAAGCCACACAGGGTGCACTATAACCTTATATTTTGGACAAACCTCTCCTCCCTTCCTCCAAATTTCTCCTTTCAGGAAAATCCCCATCTTAACACTTTTTTATACTTTCACTAGATCACATCTCCCATTGAATTTCTTTCTTTCAGTGACAAGGACATTGCTAATTTGGTATCTTTTGTGATAGGGGCCTTTAGATATTTTTAGGTTTCAAAGAGGGAAATGATGAGCAATTCAGTAAGGCTAGATAACCAAGTAGTTTATTTGAAGTGAGATCAAAATTTTTACTACAATAGAGATTTTTTTAAACTGTGAATCCTTTCGATTGTTGTTATACAGAAGTAGCAAAATTATAAGCAAAAATTACAAGGTAAGAAAGCCTAGAAGCATCAAAGAAAGTAAAAATGGGACTAGGTGTGTTCTAGTACACTGAGAATGAGAAGAACAAGAGTAGGGAAAGAGTGAGCATGTGCTGAAGGTAGTAGGAGAGAGGACCTGGAACTGAGATCTTTTTCATACTCAAACAATTCAAGGCCAGAATAGGTTATGAATGGATGGGCCATTTTGTTCTAGAACATATCTAAAATTAAATAACAAACCAAAAATATGACAGTTATACCTAAAGCAAAACTCGAGCTTAGATTCATGAACATGTGTAGATAGTACTTGTAAATAGAACCAAGCTTCTGTATTGGTTTGTATTATTACAATTTAATAAAGTTTTGACACAACTCCATCAAATAGCTAAGACAATGTCATTGGTAATATGTGAAAGTTGCTTAGAAGCCTTAGTTACTTCTCTGTTCTGATGAAAATTGGAAAGGATTTTTTGTTTGTATATTTGTTTGTTTTTGAGCTCATCTAGTGATGCTCTGGTTACTCCTGGCTATGCACTCAGAAATTATTCCTGGCTTAGGGGACCATAGGGGATGCCAGGAGATTGAACTACAGTTTGTCCTAGGCTAGTGCATGCAAGGCAAATACCTTACTACTTGTGCCACTGCTTCGGCTCCAAAGAAAAGATATGTTTTATCTGTGCCACGTATTTATTCTTTTCTTCTAACTCATATATATTATTAACAAGGGATAAAGAAATAAACCCATTTTGCTCCAATGATTACGAGACATGTACCCATTCAGTCAGGAACATGTCGTTTAAGAATTTTATCATAAAGGTACTAATTTCCACTGGAGTGGGGAGTCATTTATGATTCAAGCCAAAAGCAAATAATCACAAAATAAATTTATTGGAGAGAATCAGCATTACAACAATATAGGCATACAAGTAAAATAAACTTTGCAAGACTTACGAAACGATCAAATGTACAGTAGAGAGGGTGGCTTGCATCCAGAGAGTTCCTTGTAGCAGTCCTTTCTCAGGGTTAGAGAGAGCAACTTCTTGGGAAAAATATCTATTGAGGTTTCAGACTATAGAAGCACAAGTAAAATCAGAAACATCTCAAGGAGGCTTAATTCAATACCTATGTATGCACTACATTTCACAGAAATATTATGAAAACTACCTGTTAATTTTAACTTAGGCAGTCATGACACATCCAAGTTTTCATTT
Organism: Crocidura indochinensis; assembly: GCA_004027635.1. NCBI lineage: Eukaryota > Metazoa > Chordata > Mammalia > Eulipotyphla > Soricidae > Crocidura > Crocidura indochinensis. Next base: position 10,910 of record PVKC010019179.1, read on the forward strand.
GTCAGTGCCTTCCCAAATTTTTGTATCATCTTTTCCTAAATGAATGTTTGTTTGTTTGTTTTTCAAAATTGACTTTGATCTTAATTTTCCTCAATTTAACTACCTCCATTTCCTTCACTTTCTATAGTCAGTGTCATAACATTATCAATACATATAACATCTCAATCAGAAACATTACAACATCAAGACATACAATAACAACAACAAAATCAAATCAGAACTCGCTTAGAAATGCACTACAAGTTCTTACAACATGAAACAAATAACAGTATTCATACATATGACCCTTACTGGAGTCATGTACCCTCAATGAATAGCATTCTCAAGTCCCTCTTCAACCACAGATCCACAATCATATATACCTATAGCACAATAGTATATGGGTAACTGGCACTGAGAAGTTATTCAGTGATTCAGTGGAACAGAGGAGGGATCAGTCCTTTGACATCTCTAGCCCTTAGATTTTTTTTTTAAATCACCTTAAGTTAAAAGTTACAGCCAGGGCCTGGAGAGATAGTACAGCGGTGTTTGCCTTGCAAGCAGCCGATTCAGGACCAAAGGTGGTTGGTTCAAATCCTGGTGTCCCAATGGTCCCCCATGCCTGCCAGGAGCTATTTCTGAGCAGACAACCAGGAGTAACCCCTGAGCACTACCGGGTGTGGCCCAAAAACCAAAATAATAATAATAAAATAAAAAAATTAAATAAAAGTTACAACCATATTTATTTAAACAGAGGAGGGATCAGTCCTTTGACATCTATATCCCTTAGATTTTTTAAAATCACCTTAAGTCAAAAGTTACAGCCATACTTATTTAAATAATTATAATTCTAAATACCTGACTGTGTAAATTGAGGCATAAATGAAGCATAAATGAAGCTGGAAATTTTATAAGTAATATTTAGTTTTCTTGGTTGGAAATTATATAATTCTAAAAATTTTATATTTCCAAATATGCATGATTGCATAGAGAGATAAAAGTGTATGCTTATTTTGGTTAAAAAGTCTAATTGTCATGTCATTTTAGAAGATTTTCGCTTTTGGCATAGATCCTGAATTTGATCCCCTGGTTTTATTACTAGTTACTGTTCCACTCCACCAGAGCCACTTGATAGGATCCAACAGCACAAATTTTGTGGAAAAACAAAAAATACTTCTACTTTGTGACAGAAACAACAAATATTCCCATCTTTGAGAGAAATTAAAATTCCAATTGGACTAGATATTAAGTATTTGTCAAACTTGGCATAAATGAATTAATGAAGGCCTTTGTTTTTTTTCTTCCTTCCTTTTTTCCATCCTTCCTCCCCGCATTTCTTCTTTCCTTTCTTCCTTCCTTTCTTTTTTCCTGATTTTCTGAACTTGTAAAATACAAAATGAAATTTAGAAATAAAGCAATGTAAGTTTTATTTACCTTAACTCAAATGTCTCAGATTCTGCAATGCTCTTCTTCCAGATGATTGCCACATCAATCTTTTCTACTCCATTGAGCCCATTTCTTGGGAGTGTCATTTTCATTACATCATATGTTAGGCCTGTGAAATTCTGGGAGAAAAGCTACAAGTAAGACTTTATACTTGATGTTTACTTGTTTTACTAACACTTATGCTTAAAGAACTCCTTTGGCAATTCCCTCCATGAAGATTCTAGCTTTGTACATTCCCCTCTGTGGGACTATGAGGATTGGTAAATCTGCCCACATGGTTCCTTCAGTTCATGGATTCAGCATGGGGCTGACCTCAAATCTAATCAGGTGTAACCAATCTCTAAGGAAAAATGAATTATCTTGTCCCAGAGAAGGCATGTACTATTATTTGATGTGCTACCATTCTCCTAGATGATATATTTGTCCCCTCCCTGTAGTGTTCCTTCTGTAGCATTCTAATTACTTGCATCATACACAAATATACAGGCATCACAGCTTAACAGAAAATAAACTCTTTCTTTAAGTTCTTTTAAACCTATAGACGATGAGTTATGCTCCTTTTCTGGACTACTTAGAGTGGTAAAAAAAATTTCTTCAAACAGGGTTGATAGGGAAGCTTCATCACTTTTAAAAGAAGGTAAGAAGAGATGAGTGTTGTTTCACTATGTACTTTTTAAGAACTCAGTGGTTTTTCAAGGATGGGGATAATAAAAAGGTCCTGAGAAGGGCAAGGGGAGGAAGAGTGGACCTGACTCCTGCACAAATAAAAAAAAAAAGCAGAGAAGCTCCAGGAATCTCAGGCAGGTATTTCTTTTCATACACTAAGTTACTAGTCATATTTGTATTGTTCTTTATAAACCCCAATTCACCTTCTACAAAATGTCTGAATTTGCACCTCTCAGGCACTTTACAAATGTTCTTTCTATATTCATAGAGGACTGCTGCATCTTTAGGCAATCTGTTGTTTCTCGTTCTTCTATCTTTAAGTAACATAAAATGAGCATGTTTCTGAAAATGGGAATTAGTAATTAAAACCAGCTTGGGCTACTAACCTGCTTGGGCTCACTTTCACCTCTTCTATCTAAAGAGGGTGACTTGGGATCTCTTTATTCCATAAAATGAGGATGAAATAAGAGAAACAATTTCACAGACTTGTTTCAGGATGAAAATTAATTGCTATATATATTAATCACTTAGCATAGGGCTAACACAAAAGAAAGCATTATCTGAGTCCAGTTAAGACACCTATAACTGATATGCTAAGTAGTTCCTGTAGCAACATATTACATTGTATTTCAAAACAATACATTGCATATTGTATATATTGCATTTCTAATTGTATTACATTGCAATTATATATATTTCAATATAATACATTGTATACAATATAATACAATACAATACCATGTATGCTACATTACATTTTAGCAAATAATATATTGTATTCCAGAACTCAAACCTAGGAATATTGAGTGAACCAAATCAAGTCAACCTGTGGCAAGCCAGTTATTTAAAAGTACAGAGGTCAAAAGATCCTTCATGTTCCTGGTAAATTTTCATATAAGTGAAGTGGGAGTTCTACCAAAGCAAGTAAAGTCATCTTAATATGCATAAATAGAGCACTCCTTTGCATTTGTTTAAAGATACATTAAAATGATCTACATAAGTCAGGAATAAACGAAAATTATTTCACTTATTTTTTCTTTAGGAGAAAATACTGTGTAGGACATTTCTGGAACTCTGAAAAGTTCACACTTCCGGAAATTAATAAGAATTACTTAACTAAATAGGAATGGGAAGTACAGGACACTGCAAATTTGATTGCAAATAGTACTGAAGGTTCCCAAACTTCTTTGACCCACAGCTATCTTTTCAGAAAATTATTCAGCATTTCCTGGAAATGTACGTTTTGTAATCCATCAGACAGAAAGCACCCACAATTTGACAATTGACAACTACTACCAGTCCTAGATCTTTCTGAAGACTCCGTTTCAGGGTGTGGTATTGTCCACTTTGAGAAAGGGTATTCAGTACAAAAGACTTCTTTTAGTCTTCTATTCCTATATAAGTTAGAAAGAACTCTTTCTAGCATGAAAGGATTTGATAGGAACAGAAGTTCTTTGAGCTAAAGGGGTTTGAATTGCTTCCAGAATAAGGGCACTGGAAAGAGCTTTGTTGAAAAATTTAATTACATGCATGCATAACTAACACCTGTAGAGAGTTTTGTTTTATATAATTTAGCCTCTTTGCTTCTAAAAGTCACGCACTTTGAGAGTCTGAATTGTCAGTTTGTGTGGGCTACTTAAAATGTGGTATTCAACATCAGGATTTATGTGTCCTTATTCAATCTCACAGAATTGATTCTATGTTGTCCATTCATTTTCCCAATCTGGAACAATGTTAAATTTGGCTAGCTTGTCCTTGGATGGCCAGGGGAGTGTGAAAGGACATTTAGCTTTAATTTGATCTCTCTGAAGGAACTAAATTGGACAAAATGTTCAGGCCTATGGGGAAGAAATCTGATGCAGAGCTCAGTTAAAGTTGTGGTACAACTTCATGTAAAGGTACCAGATTGAGTATTGTGTCTCATCTGTTGTAAAGATCAGGACTGTAAAAGCAGTGGGTACGAGCTAAGCAAATGGCAGGAAAACTCATTTAATCTTTGAAAGTGTCCTGGAAAGCTCTTTGCATCTATCACAAACTGTGGGTTTTATTTTAAAAACTATTTATTTGTAAGTATTTTCATGTTAACTTTTCTCTGTCATTCTTTCCTTTACCTTCTTTCCAGTAAAATGTTTTAGACTCCTTTCTAAGGAGCAGTTGGCAATTGCCATTGATTACATTTAATTGTTAAATGATTGTCAAGACTTCAAAAGAACTTCAATAGTTCTGCTAAAAGATATTCTCTGGAGCTTTAGTAACTACATTCAACTGTTATAACCCTGGCATTCACAGATCTCTCCCCTGACCTCCTCTCCCTTTCTGTCCCTGCATTTTCACTTTCCAGTCTTCTGGTTTTGCTTTCAGACCTTCTAAACTCAGATTTGATTTTTGCAAATCTTTAGTCACAAGTGAGCCCTATCAAACCATGTTAAAATATACTTTAAAAGTAAACCACATTAAAATATTCTGAGGATCCAATGAGTGAATCACCAACTATATTATAACTAGAGCTAATCAGATTTACACAGCACATTGATTTGTAATCTGCAGACTTCCTATTATCCCCTGCTACTCCTCAGTGTAGACAGTGGCAAATGTGCCCTTTGCTCACTTAACCAACTTTCCCTTCAGCTTCTTCTACCTAAAGAAAACAAATTACATGCTGGCTTAAAAGCCAGTGCGGTCTTATTTTTGCCTAAGAATCAAATTGCAATACCACATAGAGCAGTGTCGTCCAATAAGTTCCATGTTGCAGTGGTACTGGTCTCTGCTGTGTGACCTAAAGTGCAACTTATATTTTGGGATTTGTGTCTGTGGTCTTGTGGCTTGGGATTTGATCTTCTCCGTCCATCGCCCATTATTCCCTGAGGGCTTTTCTTCAGAGGTGACTGTGGAGCCAGAGGAGCACCCATCCTCTAGCCAATGAATACCACATTACAGATAGAAAAATCCACACTACAAGTGTGACAATGGGACTAGTGGACAATTTTGTCCAGTATGGTGTACTTTAGTTCTATGTTCTTCATAGAACATCAACACTAGGCATAGATAATGAAGATGGCAGCTTTGATGACCCCAAAACTGCCAATCACCTAGTTAGTCTCTCGGATAACTTTAGAGAAGAAATATGGAGGATGTTCATAGAACTCAAAGAAATCAGAGATCAAATTGAACAGAACACAAATAAGAATCAAGAGGATATGAAGATAGAAATCAGAAAACTCCAAACTGAAATAACAGGTTTGAAAAACTCAGTAGACAAAATGAAAATTTCAATGGAAAGCCTCTTCAACAGGGTAACAGCAGCTGAGGATAGAATCAGTGAGCTGGAAGATGAGATGCATAATAACTCCATACAACAGAAAAGATTGGAAAAGAACCTTAAAGCAAATGATGAGACTATGGAAAAATTAATCAAAGAATGTGAACAGATGAAAATAGAAGTCTTTGGTAAACTCAACAGAAACAACCTAAGAATCATTGGAGTCCCAGAGACCCAGGAAGAAAATCCCCAGGAAGCAATCAAGGACATTATTGCAGAGAAACTCCCAGGGACAATAAGTTCCATGCTGAAGGAATTGCCATATACATGTCCTATTTGGAGCCCTATGACTTCTGAGTACTTGAATCTGAGCTAGTATGATTGAAGAAGTAGCATTTTAATGATATTTAATTTTAACCCAGTTTAAATTTAAAGAACATAGAACTGAAGTATGCCATACTGGACAAAATAGATAAGAAACACCCTCAGTCCTAATCTAATTTTCTAGTCCCTCATATTAAATTATTACCAAACATCATCTATTATTAACTTTTTATTATAAACTTTTCCTTGGGTTGTGCTACTCTAATAAAATTCCCTTTCCTCCCTCTGAATCTCTATTTTCCATTCATACTTTCAATAACCATGTTCCATCTTATGGTAAGGTTCAAAAATACAGTCTTATAGCAGTAATCTTTGGAAAATAAATGTTCCCTATAGTTAATTCAACCAGGAATACCATAGATCATATTTACCTTCAATTTTGAACTTGTTTAGGTTTAATATTTATGAAAATCCCTCTGGGACCAGGCATGTGCATGTATTCTCTATATCTAAATTTAAAAAAAATCCAGTGATATTATGGAAAAGTAAAAGAAAGTAGAAATTTAACTTTTATTTACCATTATTAGAAAATTCATCGTAAAACAAATATACTCTTGACTAAAAAGCCTTTAAGTTCTTTATTCATGAGCTATTCCAAGTGTTCCATTTAAATGATAAACAATAGTACATACTCTATATGAATTCCTTTCTGTCTAATTATTTTCTTTTTTCTTTTTTTTTTTTTTGGTTTTTGGGTCACACCCGGCAGTGCTCAGGGGTTACTCCTGGCTCCATGCTCAGAAATTGCCCCTGACAGGCACGGGGGACCATATGGGGCACCGGGATTCGAACTGATGACCTTTTGCATGAAAGGCAAATGCGTTACCTCCATGCTATCTCCCGGGCCCCTGTCTAATTATTTTCAAAGACTTTAGGAACATATTCTTATATTATGATTTATTCTTCTCTATCTATGAACTGTCACTGAAAATGATACCTTATCATTGACATGAAATAGATGTTTAGGCTAGAAAGTATTTGACTTATGTTCTGGTTATTTCAGTAAATGCCTTAGTTCTAGAAGTGTTCATTACCTTCAGTCCTACAAAATAAAAAGCATCATTAACAATTTGTTTAGTAATTAATTTTTAGGGACTGGAGAAATAGCATGGAGGTAGAGTGTTTTGCCTTGCATGCAGAAGGACGGTGGTTGGAGTCCTGATATCCCATATGGTCCCCCAAGCCTGTCAGGAGAGATTTCTGAGCACAGAATCATGAATAACTCCTGTGCGCTACCGGGTGTGACCCCAGCCCCCCAAATTAAAATAATTAATTTGTTTAATACAATTTGATAAAATTCAAAATACCATAGCCACAAGGAAACAAATGTATGTAAGAGGCAAATGCATCTTTCATGACTGATTCATGCCTATCATTTTCTCTGTGATATTCTCAGTTCTTTCTTCCTGAGACCATGATTGTAGATAGGAAAATAAAAACATTTTGATTTATTAAATCTCAACTGAAATCATTTCTTATATGCTTAATTAGATTGGCTTTGGCAAATAATTCAGTCTGTTGGCCTCAAGTAACATCTATAAAATGGGATACTGTTTCTACATGCCTTTTCAAAGTTGTTATTCTGATTGAGATTAAGCTCACTATGGTTAATGTGCAGTATTTTTGTTCTCACTGCAGCTTCATTTCATATTTCCTCCTTTTCATTTATTTATTTTTTTGTTTGTTTTGTTTTTTAATTTTGGGCCACACTCAACAGCACTCGGGTTACTCCTGGCTCTGTACTCAGAAATAATTTTTGGCAGGCCCAGGAGACCATCTGGGATGCCAGGAATTCAATGCCAGTCAGCCATGAGTAAGATGAACACCCTACCCTGTGACATTGCTCCAGTCCTGAGTTTCCTCCTTTTCTTATTACTTTTTGTTGTTCAATTTTTAAGTAATGTCAGTACATATTTTATTCTTGTAATATGCCTGTTTCATGTAGCTTGCCAAAATAACAAAATCCAATCAGTTAAGGATATGTGTAGACTTGGTAGCAGCACCCCCACAGCAGTATGATATGTGATGCTCCCTTATGGAACGTGTTTATTTTGATTATTCAGCTAATTAAATATCCTGGTTCCTATACTTTGATCATCACAGCTGCATTCGTGAAAAAGCAACATTTCTAAAGATATCCCTCTTTCATTTTTTTTTTTTGTTTTTGTTTTTGGGTCATACCCGGCAGTGCTCAGGGGTTCCTCCTGGCTCCATGCTCAGAAATTGCTCCTGGCAGGCACGGGGGACCATATGGGGCACCAGGATTCGAACCGATGACCTTTTGCATAAAAGGCAAACGCCTTACCTCCATGCTATCTCCCGGACCCCTAATAATTTTATCTTTTTAGAATGCAGAGTTTGTTGCATGATTTTTTTCACTTGGAGCTTCTTTTAAAAATCTATGGTTTATGGGGCCGGGAAGGTGGCGCTAGAGGTAAGGTGTCTGCCTTGCAAGCACTAGCATAGGAACGGACCGTGGTTCAATCCCCCGGCTTCCCATATGGTCCCCTCAAGCCAGGAGCGATTTCTGAGCACGTAGCCAGGAGTAACCCCTGAGTGTCAAATGAGTGTGGCCCAAAAACCCAAAAAAATATTTATGGTTTATAAAGCAATTATATTGTTAAGAATAAAGTACTAAGTTA
>PVKC010019180.1:0-19259 GCA_004027635.1 Crocidura indochinensis
TTGGGCCACACCCAGTGACGCTCAGAGGTTACTCCTGGCTATGCGCTCAGAAGTTGCCCCTGGCCTGGGGGACCATATGGGGCACGGGGGATCGAACCGCGGTCCGTCCAAGGCTAGCGCAGTAAGGCAGGCACCTTTACCTTCAGCGCCACCGCCCGGCCCCTTGAGAGAGTAACCAAGTTTTATATATATTATTACTTCTTTAAAATAATAAACTTGACTTCATTGATCATTTGCATTATTGATTTTCTCGATATTGACTTCTACTTGTATTTTAATTATTTCCCTCCTTCAACATATTTTTGCTTTGTTGTTCCTTTTCTTGTTTCTTTTGGGGCTGTCCCTTGTGGTGCTAAGAGCTTACTACTGGCTCAGATGCTAGGAATAACTCCTGGCACTGCTCAGGTGCTGTAAATATAACCATGGATTTGAACCAGGGTTGACTTCATGTTCTATCTTTAACTAACCCCTGTACTCTTTATCTCTTTTGCCAGTTTTCTTGATTACTAAGGTCTGAAGTTAGGTCACTTATTTGTGCCAGTTTTTCTCTTTATTCTCATTTGTGTCTAGGAACAGTTTCCCTCTTCTTTCTCCTTTTTTCTCTTTCTCCTTTTCATCCCTGTTTTGGTCTGAAAGGATACTTGATGTGGTTTCTCTTTTCTTGATTTTTATTGAGACTTGTTATGTGTCCATTATGTGGTTTATCCCTGAGAATAATCATGAGCATTGAATGAAAAGAATTTGTACTCAGCTTTTGGTGGTGGAATGTCCTATGATTGTGTTTCAATATTATGAGTTTTAAAAATCCCTGGATTCTGCTATATGCCTTAAGAGAAGGGAATTTCAATGGATTAAATTTTTTCTCATATAAAAACTTGTCTATAAATTGATAAAGAATGTGTTCTGTATGCTATCAGCCAGTATAGATTGTCCATTGGCACTTATTGTGGTATAGAGCCTGGAAACACCCCTGAACTGAGCTTTATAATGTTTATCTTTTTTGTCTTACGAACTCTTTATCCTTGCCTTTTTACCTTACTGGAATACTAAGAAACTAAATAAACTGGCATAATGTTGTATTAGAATGATTATAATTTTGCTTGATCTTAAACTTAAAGGTACCAGTCTGATTTATTACCTCTCCCATTACCATGTTCTTGGACCCATAACCTAATCCCCTGAGGTGTGATGAGTAGTCCTGTCTCTTTATAAGTTTGTTTGGTGTAAAGAATTAGAGCAGTGATAGTAATATAAACTCACAACGATGGAGTTCTTTTTGTGTGTGTGTCAGGCACCAGTAAAAGGACTTAGAACACACCATTTTATTTAATTTTCTAAATCTGTGTACTCTTTAAAAGCCCCCTTTAATCATAGCAGAAAGTATTTCAATTTATGAAATACTTTCTGCTATGATTAAAGGGGGCTTTTAAAGAGTACACAGCTTTTCCTTAATTTGGAATCAAACTTTTTGGGGGAGTAAATATTTCAGCATCTTACAAATAGTTTTATTCATTTTTCTTTCCTTGAGCTCAGATGGAAGGGGATGCTGATGAAATTAGCTTTCAGACCAGACTTGAGACATCAGGAAGCAGCTGTATTGCACAGCTGGTCATGTCAGACCATACTGGTATGGTTGTGTCTGGGAGCTTTTTTTTAAACTTGAGACCTCAACTTTCTTTCCTCTCATTATAGTCTGTCCCGTAGCACAAGGGTAATTAACATACGGTGACTTCTCAGTTTGCCTTTGACAAAGTGGCCTGTGTGCACTTTAGTGTGACTGAGACTAGCAGCTCCACCCTGGAACCCGAAATTTTGAGTAGATAGAAAATTGATCAAAGAAGAAAGCTCAGATACGAGGCAAGGTGATATATCATTGGATGTGTGGGGAATAGATTGCCTTGAAGATCTTTTCCAACTCTGAAACTTTATCTGTGATATGGCTTTGGGGAGAAAGCTTTCCATGAGAAACCCTTGGAAATTAACATGGACTATGCTGTCCAGTATTAGAATGTTATGTCAAAATACTGTGGCTTTAATAGAAATTCAGAAGTATGAAAGGAAAAAGAAGGCAATAAAGAAGAAAAGGGAAAGAAAGATTGAGAGAAGAGATTCAGATCTTAATGATACTAATGATAATAATGATACCAGGCATGTTTCTCCTTGTAGGCTGTTAATTTTTAAGAAATATCAGAGGATCGTTTTGTGTCATTCCCTTCAAAATCGTATTACTTAATCACTGTCCCACTCTGAGACTATTAGGTCTCCTCCAGTGACCTAATAGTAAATCTGGCTCTTGACAGGTGCATCTCAGGAATCTCTACTCTTTTTCACTCAATTGACATTTTGTAGGGGCTTGCAAGGGTAATGACGGTGATGGGTGGAGTGGGGATGGGTGTAGGCATCATTTGTACAGAATTTCAGAGCATTAATAATATTGGTTTGGTTAGTTTGGTTTTTATGATCACCATGCAGGAACAAATCTGAGCAGTGTCAGTGGTAAAATGTTCCTCCTTAGTGTTCCGTGCTTCCTCAAATGGCACCATATTTGGTAAAGGGAGTTTGAGTTCTTTAAGAAACAAAAGGTACAGACTTTTCTCTATCATGATAATATTAGAAGTCTCATTGTCTGCACTTTTCCTCTCTCTTTGTATGTTTAGGCAAGGAAACAGTTACTGTTCTTCCAGGAGCCTCTTATTTCTCCAGTGATGAATCATTTGCAATGATTAGAGGGTATGTAATAATGGACTGCCTCGTGTTGCACATGGTATGGCATGAGCTGAGTCACCACTGAAGTGTGTTAGCCAGGCCCTGAAATGTAGCTGTGTCTCCTCACCAGAAATCTATCAGGGCCTCATTCAACTGCACCAGATGTGAAATTATTTTTCTATGCCTAAATTTTAGCACAATTGAATTTCAATACAATTGAAATTTGGGCATAGGTAAATCCAACCTATTATTTAAAGAAACCCCTATCTCCATAAGTGGGATATTGGGATAGATCTGTGTACCAACTATACTGAAGTAAGCATTTTTATAGCAAGGTATTGATTTCCTTTCATTTCTTATTTACTTACCATACCTACCCACCCAAAATCATTAATTTTGGCCCAAAGTGAACATATCTGTTTTGGGGGAGGTAACTCAAAGGAATGGAACAAGTGCTAGATAAGCACAGGGCCTGGATTATTTTATGAAGTAAGCATTTTTAAAACTGAGTATCCTAAATTTTCTATAAGCCATATGCTCATTTTCTTGCTAGTATTTGTTTTCAAACTGGGTCATTTTTTCCCCCTCAATTAAACTATTTCACCATGTACACCTGTTTTTAATTTGTTTGTTTGTTTGTTTGTTTGTTTTTTTGAGATGGTATAGCAATACAATTTCTTAATGGCTGTTTTTCAATATCAGCTTGAGCTATTTGCAAATCAGTCATGGAAGCAAATGCATTTTGGGCTGTATAGAATGATTTGTTTATTTCGATTTCTAGCAATTTCAAAAAATAACAAAAACCAGAACACAAAGCTTAGAAATTTGCTTTATATTTCCCCCTTTTTTTCCTTTTTCAGGGGACACGTTGATCTAACAATGCTGGGGGCAATGCAAGTTTCCAAATATGGTGACTTGGCTAACTGGATGATTCCTGTAAGTAGACATTTATCTTCTTAATTATGCTTGAGTTAGATTTCTGCAATATATATATATATATATATATATTGTTTTTTGGGTCATACCTGGAGGTGCTCAGGGGTTACTCCTGGCTATCTGCTCAGAAATAGCTCCTGTCAGGCACAGGGGACCATATGGGACACTGGGATTCGAACCAACCATCTTTGGTCCTGGATCGGCTGCTTGCATGGCAAACGCCGCTGAGCTATCTCTCTGGGCCCGATTTTTGCAATATTAATAAAAAATTAAGGAACACTATTTTTAAAAATAATAAGTTGTTTCGTGTATTTCTTATTTGAATTTTAATTGCTAGGAATGAAAAATATTCAGTTTTTCCACTTGAGGGATGACTAGGACAAAACACAATTTAAATAGATAAACAAGAGTTAGAGAAGAATAAAATAAATGAATGTACTTTGATAAAAGTAAAAATTCCACATATTTATCTAAACTAAGTTTTTTTTTTAATTGGAACTGGGTATCAATTTCAGGACCTCATATTTATAAGACAATTGGTTTACCTCTAACTCCCTTTCCCTTCTCTATGTAGCTATGTTTTTATTACCACAAAGAGAAACGAATATGTCTATTAATTTTGTTAATTTATTTTCATATTCACAAGGATTAAAATCCTCTTAGTCATATGGCCTCATAACTAATCAGCCACAGTGCCTTCTATTATGGAATACAGAACCACTCTACCAGTGGTCAAAGTATAAGCTTGAATATGTAGTTTAAGTTCTTTTAAAATCCTTAACCGGGTTTCTAATGAAATGTTTCTAGGGGTCATATCTGACTTTACAACTTGGTTATAAATCTATATTGAAATCTTATTATTGTCATTTGCTAGCAATGAACCTGAGGCATTTGTAAGCTTCTCATTTGTAAGGTGGTAATGGTTTAGACAGTCCTAATTTATGGATAGAGGATATCAAAAGTACTTAAAGTAATTAATACAGAGCTTATCACAAGTTATATACTATATAAATAGTTATTTGTTGAGAAAGAAGGTGGGCATACCTGGCAGAGAAGATAATTGCATCAGTTTCTCTGATGAGAAGCAGTAACATTTTTAATGTGTCCTTTTCCTAGGAGTATTGGTGATTTTTGAAATCAATTTGCACTGTGGTCCCAGATATAGAGCAGAGAATTTTTTTTAACACATTCTTGCTGTTAGGGAACTTGTGCATCTTGGATGTCTACAAACAATTTATTTTTGTTATGATTTAACACAAAGTGGTACTGGACATGCTCAAAGTGAGACTGGAGCTAGGTAGTTGCCACTTTATTGCCTGTATCACATTTTTACATAGGTTGTTGAGATTCCGGTGAAGGACTAAAACATCAGTGCTTATTGCTTTGTAATTTTAAAAATGCAACTTGGAGCTCATGAATTTTCAAAGGATTATGAACTTTGGAGTTTGAAGGAGTGTGAGAAAAATTTAGCGTAAAAATATTCTTGTGTTGAGCTTTACTGTTTTGGTATAGTAGCATCATTTCTGATTATGTTCATTTAGTAGCTAGTAATCATGTCTGTCTTCCTTTATGTGGTTATATTTTAATTTTGCATGTCTAGAAGGACCATAACTGGCAGTGCTCAGGGACTTTTGATTCTGAGGAGTCATGCCTGATGGTGCTCTGGTTATCATGTGGCGTCAAGAATCACACCAGAGTGAACCACATGTAAAGCAAATGCCTTGCATGACAAGCAGGGCTCTCAAACTCGCGGCCCGCGTGTTGTTGTGGACCTCCGTACAACATTTTGTGGCCCGCGGTTGGCCTTCAAATATCACAGTATATGCGATTATTCGCTTACCGAATAAAAATCGCATATCAGACGACCGGCCGCGGGCCACAAAACGTTGTACGGAGGGCCGCAACAACTCATGAGCCGCGAGTTTGAGACCCCTGGAAGGCTTAAGACGCTTGTAAAGCCAAGTGTCTCTCTAGCCCTATATTCGGGTTTTAAACACAGGCTCTTGAGAGTCAAGACCTTGAGCTTTAGTTTAGAAGAGATCTGATTTTAATTTTATCTCTATCCCTTTTGAATGGTATAGCTGGCATACTTTTTTTTTTTTTTAGGATTAAGTGAAAGAAAATGTAAAGTTAATACCGGTACTAAAATTGCTCCATTATAGTGACTCTTATATCTATTTTCTTTGCTTAGAGGGCATGTTAAAGAGAGAACAATTGCTTCAGAATAACACTGAAATAAATGAGTGTTTTTTATAGTACTGAGTATAACTTACTTATTCTGAATTTGTACTTATATACCCAAAATCAAACACTTTGAGGATACATTTCTTGCTCAGCTTAGCTATGGGTAAAGATCCAGCCTTACTGTGTCATATAGCTTCACTGATTATTTTTTTTTCTTTGTTGACTTAAACAGTTTAGATATAATTTTAGAGTAAGATCTGGCAGTCAGCAAACTGAAGCATTTGCTTTGTATCATTTTCATTTTCTTTTTTAAATGTTTAATAATCTTTTAGTGGTTGTAAAGCCTTGAGTTTCTCTACACAGTGGCATCCCATCAATCATCGTGATGTTGGATTATAATAAACATTAAGTTTTCAAGGCAGATAAGTGCTGTGGATGCTATTTGTCTTGTCCGTTAATAGCTTCTTAGTGAGCAGTATGGTTTTCAAATACACACCACTTTTAATAAGTCTTCAGGTTCTGTGAAACTCAAGAGGAAAATTTGAGAAAAATAGTACTTGGTACCTTTGCATTTCCTGATATACTGTGATAGTAATAAAAGTGTAGGCATGCCATGAAAATATGAAAATGAATCCATTGACTTTGCATTCAGAGCTGCTCTGGCCTTCCTGCTGTCTATTTTTGGAAAACAGCTGCCATAGATTATTGACTTGTAAAGGGAAGCAGATGTGTGTGATCAGCCGTGGAAGCTGGGTACTGAGAACATGAAGCAGTGGCCCCTGGTAGGGCTGCTCTCTGTGAGGAATGCACGAGCTAAGCTTGCATCTCCCTTCTGGAAGAATTCAAGTGAGGCATTAGAAAATGTATCTCTTTTCTTTTTTTTTTTTTAAGTGAGATTTTTTTTATAGTTTAACATGATAGAAAGGTCTGCATCTTCAAAAACATACAATGTCAAGACTACATTGAGTTCACCAGTAGAAGTCCACTTAGCTCTCACCATCTGTTTGCCTCCTTTGTCTCCAATACCCACTTTCTTTCCCTCCCCTTGGTTTCTTGCAACCACTAGTTGACATTGTATTGTAAAAGTTTATTTTTGTTTTACTTAATCTCATTGCTGTATACCACGTGAAATAATAATGAAATAGCGAAAAGTGAAGTTTGCAGGAGGCAAAAGCTTAGAATATTTTTGGTAGGTTTTTTCTTCACTTATTTCTCAGTGCATTAAATAAAATGCAGGCTTGCTCTTTAAAGTCCATGTGCTCCTTTGAAAACAGTATCTTGCTTGCTTATCTCTAAATCTGTTTGCTTTTTCCACTCCAGGCAGCCCAGGTCTCTCTTGAAAAGTACTTATTTTTTTTTTCTCTCCTCACATCTTTCTAAATAACTTTCATTCAATAGAACTATCTTGCTTCCCTAAGATAAATAAATATAAATTTTTATTTATGTCTACTACTTACCTGTATGATTATGTAAAATTGGTTTGGACTTCTACATATTTCTTTTTTGTTTTGGGGTCACAAAAGCACCTAGCAGTGCTTAGAGTTACTCCTGGCTCCTTGCTCAGAAATTGCTCCTGGCAGGCACAAGGGACCATATGGGATGCTAAGGATTCGAACCACCCTCCATCCTGGATCGGCTGCTTTCAAGACAAACACCCTACCGCAGTGCTATCTCTTCTGCCCCCCATATTTCTTTCTTTCTTTTTTTATTAATTTTTTAATTTTTAATTATGAGAACAAAGATGCACAAAGATGCATACTCACGACCACATATTATACCTTAAAGAAATCAGCAACAGGGGCCGGTGAACTGGTGCTAAAGGTAAGGTGCTTTCTTTGCAAGCACTAGCCAAGGGAGAACCACAGTTTGATCCCCCAGCTCCCCATATGGTTCCCCCAAGCCAGGGGTGATTTCTTGAGCGTTTAGCCAGGAGTAACCCTTGACCATCAAATGGGTGTGGCATGAAAAGATGCTAAGAAAGAGGACAAGGTAAAGTTACAGTGCAAGGACAATCACCCATAAACAGAATTCACAGAAGTCCCCTTGCTTATATTTCAACTTTGAACTTTCAGCCAAAGAACATTAAGAAAAATAAAACAGAACCCAAGTACAATTATTTTGTCCCTCAAGTCCCTAGATTGTAATACACAATATTTCTTAGCTGCATGTCAAGCAATATAAAGCCATAAAACTTATGTAATTCCTTAACCATTGAAGGCACAGTATTTTTTTACATTTCCATGCACATGCATATTAGTTTAAGTTAACCTCAAAAGTGGTTTTTTCTTTTTAAGGATAAGAGTTAAAGGAGCATAGTAAAAATGGTGTTACAGTGGCAATTATTGTTTGCATAGGCCCACCAAAATATGGGGGACATGGAAAGGAAAAACCTTGGCTTAAATACAAGGAGACCCTACCCCTGACGTTTCCTGGCATAAGACCAACTCTAGGTTCCAGGCAAACTAGTTTGCCCAATCCAAATCGTTGTCTGTAGTACCAACACACTTTTATTTTTCACACAGTCTCTGTTGTTGGTATCATGTTTCTGTATTAAAGATTCTGGAATCTGCATATCCTACATTGAAATCAGGATGTGGAACATCCCTTAGTTTCACTTCACAATTAAAGGGCAATGCAGAAAGCCCTGTCCCGTATGCATGCAGGTCTTTGATGTTCTTAAGTCTTCTCAGTGTTAAGGGAAGTCTCTTTTGAGTAGATAGATGTCAGAGCAGTGGTAGGGTCTTCCCTGGTAGAGGATTGGTTCCAGGTGTTGTTATGAAAAACCTTGGATGTTTTGTAGATAGCTACACTGGCTCAGGGGTGAATGGAGAATGCCCATTCTTCTGGGCCTGTGCCAGGTCATTTTGTCAATGTTTAGGGTGTAAGGTCCCATTGCACTACAAGATTTGTGTATTCCAATCGCTATTAGATAAGAATTTATTTGTGTGTATAGTATTTCTCATTTTAATGTGCCTATACAAACAAGGAACAATGATACATGGCATTATAAGCCCATATGGGGGCTGTAAGAACAAGTCCAAAAATCCCATGACATGGTTAAACATAACCATTAAACTGAGGGACTCCTTCACAGAATATTCCTTATTGAACAGCTCACAGAGAGAAGAAAAGATGAAAAGTGGGGAAAATCTTCACTGTATAAGGGAGTATTTAGCTGACAAAGAAAATAGACATAAAATATTCAAAAGCCATACATATCCATTTTAAGTCTTTTAAAATTGTTGGGGGTTGATAAAACCAGTGCACCACTTTTGTGTGTGATTAGGACAGTGAAGAACTCAAGTTACAATGGGTAAATGGGGTGTACTGATGGTTGGGGTGATAGAGTTAAGGAGTGAAAATGAGCTTTACAGGGGTGTGCGAAAGGGCAGAATACCAGATGGACATTCTACATACACAAAACATAACTTAAGGATAGGATATACTATTAATATATACGGTGCTATAGCCCCGCACGGTTTTGAATATGTAGACTGTGAAGAAATTGTGCTAGAGCTAGCCTCCAGATCAAGAAAGAATTCGGAAGAGAACGGGAAGTCAGGATCTACCTGCCCTCCTCCTGTGCCCTCCCCCCTTCACTGGGGGAAGGGCGTGGGAAGCTTGGGATCCCCTCCCCAACACCCACCTTGTCTGGCCACCTGGGCTGACACCCCAGGAAGGTCTGAGGCCAGGGTCAGGAGAGGGGATGACTGGGGACCTACCAAGGCTCGCAGCACGCCTAAGCTAGGAAGAGAGCCTTGGAATTGCGCCCCCATATTTCTATTTAAAATGTGCTGATTCTCTGCTCTTTGTCGTACAATTAAGAGGTGTTGTGTTCAAGATTTAAATTAGTTGTTTAGATGCATCAATGTTGGTCCAATTATGAAATAAAATAAATATGTAAGTGCAGATTACATTATAGGTGAGGATATAAACATAGTGATAGAGAATAGTGTTAGTGTGTTGGTGTCTAATACATTTAATTCAAAGGCTCAGGAAATTACAAACCAGACTAAGGATAAAGGACAGTGGAAAATATACATGTGTGAAATTTTATGATTTCTTTACAAATATTTATTGGTGATTTTACAACATCAGTATATATGGAAATACATGGGATATTTTTAGAATTAGAACGAGTTGTGCTTAAAAGCTGGTTCTGCCACAAATTTGGTCATATTTTACTCATTTGTAAAATGATTTTATTTAACTTGGATATTTGTTCTATCAATTAAATTAATTCTTTTAGTAACTTTTTATTTGATATGTTATTATGAAGGGGTCACTATTTTATTTTTTGAAGATGCAACTTTTTTTTGGGGGGGGGCACACCCGGTGACGCTCAGGGGTTACTCCTGGCTATTCGCTCAGAAGTTGCTCCTGGCAGGCACGGGGGACCATATGGGGAACCAGGGGATCTAACCGCAGTCCGTCCTAGGTTAGTGCAGGCAAGGCAGGCACCTTACCTCCAGCACCACCGCCCGGCCCCGCAACTCTTTTTAAAACAAATACAGTTCTCTGCATTTATGTAGTTATTATTATAACTGGGGTCAAAATTGACCAATATATTCCAATCTGGTTTTTCTTTGGGGGGGGTTGGGCCACACCCATTTGATTCTCAGGGGATACTCCTGGCTAAGCGCTCAGAAATTGCCCTGGCTTGGGGGGACCATATGGGAAATTGGTGGATCAAACCGAGGCGAGCACTTGTAAGGCAGACATCTTACCTCTAGTGCCACCTTGCTGGCCCCTGTTTAAGTTTCTGGTTTTATTTATTTATTTATTTTTGGTTTTCAATATATCCAATCTGACTCAGGCTTGTTTTGTCAAAGAAGTTTTATTTAAACATATCCACAGATTTTGGTTTGCACATGCTTTTGTTTGACAAGATGCAATGTCAGAGAATTATAACTTCTAAAGTCTAGTAAATATTTCTTAGATGCTTTTCTTTTTTATTTAATTTTATTTAAGCATCGTGATTACAAACATGACTGTAGTTGGGTTTCAGTCACCAAAAGAACATTCCCCCCCTTCACCAGTGCAACATTTCTACCACCAATGCACCCCATCTCCCTCCACCCACCGCCCAGTTTGTATTCGAGACAGGCTTTCTACTTCTCTCATTCATTAACATTATCATGGTAGTTGTTAGTATAGTTATTCTCTAACTACAGTCACTATTCTTTGTGGTGAGCTTCATATCATGAGTCAGTCCTTCTATCCTTGTCTCTGGGCATTATTACAATGTCTTTTATTTGTCTTAAAACCCATAGATAAGTGAGACTATTCTGAGTCTCTCTCTTTCCCTCTGACATTTCATTCAGCATAAGTTTCCATGTTCATACATGTATAGGAAAATTTCATGACTTCAACTCTCATGATGGTTGCATAATATTCCATTGTGTATATGTACCACCATTTCTTTAGCCATTTAGACACTCTTCTTATTATAAAACCCAGGAAGGACAGTTTTGAGTTTTTGTTTGTTTGTTTCATACCTTGGATTTTTGGGGGGCCATACCCAGAAGTGCTCAGTTCATGCCTGATGATGCCTAGTGGCTGAGAGAGATTGAACTCACATTGGCCCTGTGTAAGACAAGAGCCCTCTCCCACTGATCAATCGCTCCTGGTTGAAATTGGACACAAAGTGACTTGTTATTTATTCTGTATTAGCAATATTGCTATCAGCTTTTTTCCTAGGTGTATCATTTTTAATTTTATAAAACCAATTCTTTGTTACATACAGTTTAAAGGGTGAGATAGTGCCTACTCTTCTGAAGGAAACTTCAGTCTTTCATTTATTATTATTCTGGAGACTTCCCTTTTGGCTTTTAGTGATCATTTCCTATCAAATACATTTTATACATTTAATACTGCTATGTTGGATTGATTTCAAAAGAGAGCATGACTCTTCTCTGCGCTAGTGATTGTATCTAAGACCATCTGTAACAAGTGTGTGTTTGTGTGTGTTTTCTGTATTAACTATGTTGAATATGTTGTACCTGTGGAATGAAGTCAAACCTCAGTTATTTTTACATATTTTTGGTGACTTTAACATTATTCAATTAGAGAAGCTCTCCTCTGCACTGGTATTTCAGCTTATTCTCATGTAATAAATTGTTGCTGGGTCACTTTGATTCACAAACACAGTCTTGTTTGATGAATGAAAGGAGACAGTCCAAAGCAGTGCCTGGTGCTTGCATGTGCCTTCAAAAGCAATGCAGTCCAGCACACTGCTTCGCAGCTAAAGGCAGACCCAGCTCCTTGCCTGCATTTGTGATGGCTGTTCTTTGCTGCTTCTCTTTTCTCTTTCCCTCTTTTGAACTATCAGAGTTAAAGCTCAGGAGAAAGAGGTGAGGACGGTGACAGGGAAGTTCTGACATGCCTGGTGACTGGCAATGCCATATGCTATCTTTGTGATTGCTGGTTCTTGAATATATCTAAGACTGATTATTTTCTCTCCATTTCTGTGTGAAGTCTTTGGATGCTCCTCTATGGATGCTTTGATTGCATCTTTGCTGATGCATTATGGCTGGATGCCTTCTCTGCAGCTCCTATTTTTCCTGTGATCTACTTCATACGTAGATCATTGCTTATAGGCCTTTCTTTCTTCTGGAGTATTTTGTTAAGAAAAATACTGAAGCCTGATTAGATTGACTGTCCTACATGGCCCATATTTGTGAAGATACACTCAAGCATTCACTCTTCTACCT
Organism: Crocidura indochinensis; assembly: GCA_004027635.1. NCBI lineage: Eukaryota > Metazoa > Chordata > Mammalia > Eulipotyphla > Soricidae > Crocidura > Crocidura indochinensis. The sequence continues at coordinate 12,540 of PVKC010019180.1, forward strand.
TCAGTGATGGTGGTGGTCTCAAAAATGGTTTTGTTGTTGTTTGGCTGAGAGCACATCCAGTGGTGCTTGAAAACTTCTTCTAGCTTTGTGCTCAAAGATCACTTCTGGTGGTGCTGAGGCTTGAACCTGGTCTCCTGCATCAAACCCTGTGCTGAGCCCACTGAACTTTCTCTCAGCCTCATCCACTCTCTTGAACTTTCTTAAGTGACTGTCAGGCAGCTGTTCCCTTGTCTCAAGGCTTGATTGACCTCAAAGCTCTCTGTTGTCAATTGAGTGAGGTACGGGTTTCTACACACTTCAATTTTCTTCCTACAAAATCCTCAGCTATGTACATCCCTTTAATTTTTCCAATGGTTCCAAGAGTTTTGGAACTAGATTTGGGCCATTTTTTCTGAAAATGCTTCTTTTCAATATCTATCCTGCATATCTTAAGTTTCATAGCGCTCATATTTGAATGTTAGTAAAAGACAGGACAAAAATATTTCCAGTTTAGCATTTGGTTGCTGCTCCTTTGTCTTATTTTTATTAATATCTTTATTTAAACATCTTGACTACAAATATGATTGTGATTAGGTTTCAGTCATGTAAAGAATACCCCCTTCACCAGTGCAACATTCCCACCACCAATGTCCCAAATCTCCCTCCATACCACCCCACCCCCACCTGTACTCTAGACATGCTTTCCAGTTCCCTCATTCATTCACATGGTTATGGTAGTTCTCAGTGTAGTTATTTCTATAATTACACTCATCACTCTTCGTGGTGAGCTTCTTGAAGCAAACTGGAAGTTCCAGCCCTCCTTTCGTCAGAGGGAGAGAGATAGATGCAGAATAGTCTCACTCATCTATGGGTTTTAAGAAAAGTAACAGTCATTTTTGCAACAATCCTTTGTCTTCTTGGTTTAGTGAATGCTGTTCCTTTCTGTGGGTATGATGCTCCATTTTTACTTCCCTTATAAGCTCATTCTCAGTTCAATGTCCTTATATGTAGAAGCGTGCTTCATCTATGCAGGTTGTTATGATGCTGAAGCCATTGGAATTAGCCAAGTGCTACTTTTTCTACCTGGGAGGGAATAAAAGCACATAGACCCTATGCACTTTTGCTGGTATGGAAAGGGTACATACCTTCTTTACTTCTCATGCCAATCAGAGGCATATTTAATACTTTCATAATTTCAAAAAACAAAGAAAGATACCTTCTTGTACAGAAATATTATAGATGAGCACACATTGAAAAATAAAAGAACCATTTAATTTTATGAATTTAGGTATTAATAGAAACAAGCTGTTTGTTATTTTTTATTCTTTATTTGTATACTATATTTGGTTATCCACAATACTTTTAATCTGTGATCAACTGGAAAGAATTTGGTTGAGAACTAACCTTTAATTGTATTATTTATATCCAATATATTTTACACTGACATATTTGGACTATTAATTTTAAAAGAAAAATTATTAGAAGCTGTAATTAAGTTTTAAAATAATAGCCATATTATAAATCTAATGTTTTCTCAAGGAGGGAATTAACAGTTATTAAGCCATTGGCTACATGCTAACCTGTTTATTTATCTATAGTCTATTAATTCTTTTAGAACACTGTAACAATTATAACCAGCTCTATGATTAAAGATGAAAAAACTCAGACTAGGATTTGACTCTTCCAATTTGTATTTTGCCACAGGTCCTTTTAGGGGTATTTTAACAAATGTCTTTCATGATAGAAACAAAACTATCTGAAATTAAACATTTTTAAAGCATTTTCTGTAAACTTCACAAACTATTTCTTTATAGTGTGTGGTTAAATCTATTAGAACTGGGAGGGTTTGTGCTATATAATTGTTAGTTCAAGTTGTAGTTTTATTTATGTTTTACTTTTTCCTGCCCCATTCCATTTATATTTTAAATTTTAAACGATGTTTTAGAGAAACAGATTTACAATACTGTTATACTTTTTAAGTATGCATCATTCTAATACCACACCCAGCACCAGAGTCTCAGCTTCCTTTCACCAGTTTTTCTGTTTTTCTGGGGTTTTTTGTTTTTGTTTTTTGAGTCACACTCGGCAGTGCTTAGGGGTTCCTCCTGGTTTTATGCTCAGAAATCATCCCTGGCAGGCACAGGGGACTATATGGGATGCCGGGATTCCAAACACGGTCCTTCTGCATGCAAGGCAAATGCCTTACCTCCATGCTATCTCTCCGACCCCAGCCTTTCACCAGTGTTCCAATGACTTCTCCCAACACCTGCTAACCTCACCAAGTAAGCTCCGCAATAGAGACAAAATTTTTAAAATCGTTAACATTTCTTATTCCTTTTCTGTTTCTTTTTTGATCCCTAATTTTGGAGAGATCTCTTTTATGTAAAAAAACATTCTCATTGTAGATATGATGATTCCTGCACACATATAGATTAGAAGAGATGAACTCCTGAAATTTTTTAAAATTATGTCACTGATAAGTTTATATATCTTTGTTTCAAAAACTGTATATATTCCTTCGTTACAGGTATATACATCTAAAAGTAAATATTATGAATAGTTCTGTGCTCATTTATTTTAAAATTTGATCTCTTCAATAAATAGCTCTTTGGATAATATATTTATGTAACTGCTGGATCCCCATTCTCATTAAATAACCCACTTAAAAAGAAGAGAGGAAACATTAAAAATGATAGATGAGGTCTCCTAGCAACCCATTATTAGTAATTTCATAAATATTGGTGCTGATGATATAACTTAGCAGAATAAAGTCAAAAGGGCTGAAGATAAGATCACCAGAAGTTAAAGGCTAATGAATCTTGAAACTGAATTTCATTAACAACTGAACTTGGCATTTCCATTGGGTAAACTCTTCATTTCTTACTTGTGACTTTCAGTTTTAGAATAAATTTTGGCCAGCATTTTTATTAGTAATTTTCTTATTATAAATATGTATAAAATAGATTAAGAAAATTAAGTTTTGGCTAGTCCGAGTGCAGTGGTGTTTACAATTAGTTGATCGCAGCCAGTTACAAAATTCTTTGTTCCTTCTCCACTCCCACCGTTTCACTTGACTAATCTAGAAAAAAAGAAAATTAAGTTTTTATTTATTCAGTGTCTGTCTTATTTCATCTACACTTATATTCTCTTTGCTTCTCTTCCCAGATTATTTTGAAGCAAACCACTCACTATATCTTCTTACTCACAAATATTTAGCATTATTCCTGAAAGATCTAGATTCCCTTATTAAATCCTAATTTTATTTTCCCACTAGACATAAGGAATTAAATTATTTTATTTTTTTTTCTTGGTTTTTGGGTCACACCCGGCAGTGGTCAGGGGTTACTCCTGGCTCCATGATCAGAAATTGCTCCTGGCAGGCACGGGGGACCATATGGGGCACCAGGATTCAAACCGATGACCTTTTGCATGAAAGGCAAACGCCTTACCTCCATGCTATCTCCTGGGCCCCAAATAATTTCTTAATATCTTCCAGTAATTAAGGAACTACATTTTTATAAAATCTTTATTTAAGCACCATAATCATAAGCATAATTATAGTTGGGTTTCAGTCAAAAATAGAACACCCCTCCCCCTTCACCAGTGCAACATTCCCACCACCAGTGGCCCTGATCTCACACTCCCCCTCCCACCTGTATTCCAGACAGGCATTCTACTTCTTTCATTTATTAATATTGTCATGATAGTTGTTAATGTAGTTATTTCTCTAGCAGCATTCACCACTCTATGTAGTGAGCTGCATATTGTGAGCGGGTCTTTCTAGCCCCTAATTCTATTATCATTGGGATTATTACAATAATGTCTACTTTTTTTTTAAAGAACTCATAGATGAGTGAGACTAATCTGTGTCTGTCTCTCTCCCTCTGATTTATTTCACTCAGCATAATAGATTCCATGTACATCCACATATAGGAAAATTTTGTGACTTCATCTTTCCTGTCAGCTGCATAATATCCCATTGTGAGTCTGTACCACAGTTTCTTTAGTCATTCATCTGTTGAAGGGCATCTTGGTTGTTTCCAGTGTCTGGCTATTATAGTGTTGCAATGAATATAGGTGTGAGGAAGGTTATTTTTTTGAATTGTATTTGAATTGTAGATATATCCCTAGGAATGTATAGCTGGATCATATGGGAGCTCCATTTCTATTTTTTTTGAAGAATTTCCATACTGTTTTCCAAAAGTGCTAGACTAGATGACTTTCCCATCAGCAGTGAATAAGAGTTCCTTTCTCTCCACATCCCCACCAGCACTGCTTGTTCTCAATATTTGTGATGTGCGCCTATCTCTATGGTGTGAGATGGTACCTCATAGTTGTTTTGATTTGCATCTCCCTGATGATTAGTGATGTGGAGCACCCTAATTTTACTGATGAAGAACTTTTATCCAGAGTAGTGAAGTGATTTGTTCAGGTGTCATAACTAGTTAGTGATCCAGACAGTGAGTACTGTAGCTTATCTCTCCTATTTTGTAGTCTGCTATTTTCCTAGAATATCAGACATAAACCCATAAGTTTTACAACCAATATCCCAAGACAATGAACCTTGCACTTGCATTTTCAAAGACTCTTTGAAACAACTTACTGTTTCTGAAATTACCTTTTCTAATGAATGGGATAGTTTTTAGTCAGTAAAATAAGTTTTGTTTTGTTTTGGTTTGGTTTGGTTTGGGGCCATACCCGGTGATGCTCAGGGGTTACACCTGGCTATATGTTCAGAAATTGTTCCTGGCTTGAGGGACAATATGGGACGTCAGGGGATCGAACTGTAGTCCATCCTAAGTTAGTGTGTGCAAGGCAGATGCCCTACTACTTGTGCGACAGCTCTGTCCCCTAGACTTTTTTTTCCTATAAAGTGTTGTATGAAGTAACTTGCATAGAATGGCATGAATCCCAATATTGTCCTTTTCTGTACAAAGAGGATCATTTTCTTGAGTGGTAAATATGTTAAAATAGAAACTAGAGATTGGACTATGTAAAACTACTGTACACTATACATTAAATATTTTGATCTAAGCACATCAGTGGGTTTGCAATAATCAAATTTTCTTGTACAGAAATTATGGTATAGCTTTATATTTATTTAGGTCTCTGTACCTTCATTATACTTAGTCATAATTATTTTATAGTTTTTACAATATTTTTTCTGGTTATTTTGTTACAATTTTTAAGTTTTTGCCAATATTGGAGAAATCATTATTTCCTACTAGCATAAAGAAAAACCATTGTTTTCAGCATATTGACATTTTTCAGTTACTTTATTAATGTTTTATAATCTGTTATATTTTTTGGAGTCCGATTATTGTAAGTCTCTTATGTGAAAATAATAAATATGTTCCTTCTAAGTTCCATATTACCATATTTATTTACTTAACCTTTATCCAAAACAATGTGAGTATATGATTGTGATTATGGATTTTCTTGATAAGGATGCATTGGTCTTTTTAATTTATGTTTGCTATTTGTAATTTTTTAACTTATAGAAGCAACAAAAAAAGGTTGTTTGAAGTTTTCCTATTTATTTATTTATTTGTGTTGGGGCTTGGATCCAAGACCTCACACATGTTCTCTACTGCTGAGTTATGTCCCTGACTCTATAATTTTTAAACTGAGTGGTTTTTTATTTTATTTAGTGTGTTTTTATGTAATCTCATATTCCTGCCTTGTAAAGCTCAGTCTGTAAGAACAATTTGGTCTGTTGAGAATAGCTTAAATTTTATGTTGTATACTGTGATATAGTGGGTTTTTTCCTCTTTAATTCTACGTAATTTGTAATATTCACTTTTTGTTCTTGTTTTATTGTGCTGTTTTGAGACCACAACTAGCTGTGCTTAGGGATTACTCATGACAGGCCTCAGGGGACCATAAGTAGTGCCAGGGAGTCAGCAGCATGCACAGCAAGCATTTTACCTGCTTTACTATCTCACCAATCCTGTAACTTCGATTTAGTTTAAATTTCTTTTAATTTTTGGATATTTTTTGCCCTTCAAATTTCAAAGTTTGTAGGTGAATTAATTATTCCTTATATTACGTTGATGGCCAAGTACATGATCCATTTTTCCTAATGTGTACATAGAATATAACTTTATATCTGATTCAACATGTTTATAAATGTATTCAAATCCTTCATTTCACATACAGGTCATAGAAATTTAGATTATAGTTAAAAGCAAATAATATTAAATTTTATCTTAATTTGTGTAGAGAAAGAGCCATACCCAAAGTGCTCAAGGCTAACTCTTGACTTTGTACTTAGGAGCAATTCCTGGTGTTATTCAGGTGAACCATAAAGTAGGTGCTGGGGATTATACTGGATCTGCAGATTGCAAGCAATAGAAATATATTATTTGTTCCAAGAACAATTTTAAAGACCTGGAATTATCTGTTTAATTTTAATCTATATAATTGTGATTTTATGCAAATTATTCCTCCATCCAATCCAGCATTATCTGAAAAAGAACATTTTGCAATGTTGATGAAAGTATTTTAATCTACAATATATACAATATGATAGCACAAGTTACATGTGACTTTTTTGCCTGATCTCCTGCCTTACTGTATAGTACAGGTCTCATATTAAATTAAGTTCTTAAGTTTCTATAAAGCCTAAGGGAAGTTGACTCTAAAATTTAATGATTAAACTGTAGATTTACAAATTCCTGAAGATGTGATAAATTGGGAAGAATTTGATTGCATAGAAAAATATTAGATAGTAAAATTGTT